>CP125976.1:180414984-180690250 GCA_030063025.1 Avena longiglumis
CCGATCAAAGATCTAGGTTTTCACCCTGAAGAAAGTCCACGCTCTCAAAACAATACCTTCAACAAGGCCATTGACATGCACAACCAATTAAGGACAGACCCTAGGTTTTCACACTGAAAGATAGGACCATGAACTTCACATGTACTGTCGCCCTTGCTTGCATACCACTGCTCCAAGTCACGAGTCACCAAGCCAATTCCTCATCACCACCCGGACTCGAACCACCATTGTCACTCCTCAGATCTCGGTCTTCATGACATTCTCTGTCGGTACCATGGTACAAGAACATGCTCCATGATATTAATAGCCAACAGAGGTTCGAAGCGCTCCCTCTGAACATAAATGGCCAAAGTAAAAACATAGGTGCGCACGACCGAATCCCACCCGATCCAGCGATCTCTTGGCATAGGCGCACTTTGGAGTTCACCGGCGGAGCCTTACGAAACACGACACTGCAACCAGATCAATGGAGACAAATATCAAGCGGGTCTTTGTCTTGGTGTGGTATGAACCCTAGGACCACCCCTTTATTCAATCCGAGCCAGCAGCCCCCTCGCCACAAGCCGAAGGTAGAGGAGAAGATAGTCGAGCATGCCACCGAAGCGGCTTGCCAGACCCCAGTGTGCAGCTGCCTCCACAGCCAGCAGTCCAGATCGGATCCGGCTAGACCTGAAGCATCCGCCGCCTGCCGTGGCGGCCACATGTCAGCGTCGCCGAGGATGTCCTTGCAAGATCGCCTCCAATGCTGCCACCACGACACCCCCTCCTCCCCAAGCCCTCGATACATGCCGCTCAGAAGACGACGGGCCTAGGCGGATGCCCTAGGCCCACAACGTGATGCCGCCGCGTGCAACATAGCTGCAGGAGCACCTGCCGCCACCTTGCTAAGGTCACCGCCCCGACCACCGCCCCCGATCCGCTTCGTCGGTGCCGCCCCAGCCTCCCCTAGCACCTTAGGTACTAGTGGTCCGCTGCCACCACAACCGACGCCGGTGGCAGCGACAGAGTGATGGGATATGGAGGAGAGAGGTCGAGGCGTGATTGAGGCCTCGGTGGCCTGGGGTCTCCACATGAGGGTTACAGGAGGCAGTATTGGGAGGATTCAGATGGAGTTGTGCTAACTAATCGCATGCGCAAGCTAACCGTTAGGTGGTGGAAGGGTTCTATTAATGCTAAGATTTCAGAGCTACTTACAACTTTGGTATTTATTATGTTGATTTTTCTTGTGTTCTTATCTTATGATTGACCAAAGATATATTTCACAATTTTACAAGATGCAGCACTAGGTATGTTGCATTTTTCTTGTAAAAACATATGTATGAATCTTCAGCCTAACTATGCTTCCCACTTTTTTCTATCTAGAATTGCTGAACCACATTAAATTCTACGTGTTATTTAGATGCATATGGGTTAATCTAGCTTGCATGTATGATAGAACAAAAGTGAGTTCATTGGTACATATATGTGCATATTAGAGGTAAATCATAGTTAGTATATGGCTGTTTTTCATTGGCAACCAACGGAGCAATTCAAGTACTGTGATTACAGGTTAAGTATTGTCATTCGATATATGTGCTAGCTATTTTTATTTATATCCTTTCTGTTGGAACATGAAACTTCCATTTCTTGTACAAAGCTGTTTTTATGTTCTACATTTCCTTTATAAAATAATATATGACACACTTTTTAATATTTATTACACTATAGGAATTACCATTAACTTTGGGTGTCTTGTTTTTAACAAGCTTATGATCCCTCTCTAGCTTTGAATGTCGATTATGAGGGCAAGGCAAGGAGAGGTTGTGGTTTCCTCTTGTGTTGTCATCAAGGCCGTGAAGTGTTTCCACGGTCGATTCAGAATTTGGAGTTGCAAGTGTGCCCATGATCCGATTGTTATAGTGTTTTAACCTTATAATTTGATGTCTTGCAAGTGTGCATATGATCTGGTTGTAAGACTATTTTTTCTGTTGTAAAAATTAATTTTTTATTTGACATTCATATACTTGCTCCAAAGAGTGATATATTTTACTTAAAGAACTATGTTTATTCCCCTTACATCACAATCCCCTCCCATCCACAATAATCTATGTAAACAACGGTGATTGGGATTAGAAGGAACTTAGGGGAATAGAAGGGATTAATCAAAGGAGGGATTTACCAAATCCCCTCCGATCCCCAAATCTCTTGGGGATGAAAATACACTAGAAGTAAGAACAAGGCCTTATTGCGAGTGGGGCAACGACGTATCGGCAGTCCTTCACAGTCTTAAAGATAGTCCCCTCATCAATTGTAGGGTTATCCCTATCAAAGTGTATCACTAGTTTGTCCTCGTCTTTATCATCATATATGCATCCCATTTTAGCATCTTCACTATCCTATTCCTCATCAGGCTCAATATTGGATCAACCAAATATTCCTTACTTTCCATCCTATGAGGATCAGTGGCCACATCTGGATATGCTTTCTCATCATCATATTCCCTGAATATAGCATCATCCTTAGTGCCCTTCATTTATATGTCTTCATGCTCTCTTGATAAGGCATCATGCTCAAGGAGAAGATGGGCGGTTACGGACGGTGCCACGAGGAGAGACTACTCTGTTATGGTCGATTGAGTTGTTTTTCATGCATACGATCCGAAATCATTGATGGCAGTCTATTCCACAGTGTCTTTATTAATAATGTTGATAGGCAGAAGCACAATCCTAGTCCCCAGATGTTTACCCCACATCATGGCCAGGACCTTGTCGGTCCTAATGTTATAGAAATTTCGAAAATTTGTGTCATAGTACATGGGTATGAATTCATCCTTCTGGCTAATTGGGAATTTGCCAAATTCCCTGTACAAGTCATATAGAGATAGGTATGTCGTGTCTACTATCAGTCGATAATGAAAACCAACACTAACTGCAATTCTACCATCGGAAAAAGGTTTTAGTCTGACACCCTATCCAAATCTTCAGTACGAATCTGGATGCAGCAGGCGTTCTAGGGTTATCAACACATATCTTCGCTATTACCACCGGACTAGAGTCTTTAATTAGAAAGGATAAATACAGAATTACACGGCAAATCCCCGTGAAGAAGGAGAGGCAGTGGCAGCACCCTATGTGTCTCTAGGGCATGGTATCAGGGCAGAGATAGGAGATGCGAGACCTTTTTGATCCACCACTGGCTCGTCGGCTTCGCGTGTTTGCTCACATACGCTGCTTAATTTTAGTGCACCGACATATAGGCCATAAGGACTCAATTTAGTGGTCTGACGTGTGACAAGTGGACGCTGCTGCCACTTGTATCCTGGCCAAGAGCCACATTTTTGTGCTTCCCGATCTGTCCTTACACTCCCTGTGTGGTAATGTAACATGATTTTCTGATCGAGCGCTTGGCAGAAATTAAGGAGCCAACACAATCCAACCATGTACGTTATCGATAGAAACCTTAGAGCTTGTTTGGCTTCCATCATTTGGGTCTGGAATCAAGAAATTTATTTGTGATTTTAAGAATCAACCTGTTTAGCTGCCACGGAATTGGTTATGTAATTTATTTGCAAATTTCATGCTTTTTTATGCCTAATCTTAATTCCTTTTAGTACCCTGTCATGTCTATGGAATTGCCAAATAAAATGATATTATCAATGTCATTTCATTTCATTTCTACCAAATGAAATAAAATGATGGGAGCCAGTAATTCATAATTCAATAACTCAATGGACTGAAGCACATTGCTATCATCGACAAACCAAGCTGAGATACGTGATGGATACTTCCTACGCATCCACACATACTCCATACACAAATACACACCACACTCAATCAAACACCAAAACGCCGTCGCAGATGCATGCATGGCCATGTAGCAGCTATTTTATTGCTGTACTACTTCACTAGCAAACATACGCTAGCTCCAGGAACGTGGACGTGTTGGCCGGCCCGATCATGGAGTCTCGGAGCCGGGGCGGAAGGGGTTGGGCACCTCGAAGCCGGGGTTGGGCACCCAGGTATCGTCGGCGCCGGAAGAAACTGCCCGCTGGCGGCGGCCGGGATGCTGTGGTCGAGGCCGCCGAGGTCCGGCCTGTAGTGGGTTCCCAGCTCGTAGCGCCCAATGCCCGGGATCAGCACCGTCCCCTCGTGGAACGTCTCCGGCCGCTTCACCGCATCCTCCGCCGCGGCCACGGGCTTCTCGGCCGGGACGGCGCGCGCCGCCATGCCCAGCTGGGCGAAGCACGCCGCGGCCACTAGGACCGCTAGGATCAGCAGGGACGCAGACTTGGCCATGTCGATCGTCGAGTGGCGCGGCTAGTGGCAGAGCTAGTGGGCTTTGCTGTTGTCCCGATCGCTGGCTGTTGCTTTCGTTGTGCTGGATGATGATCGCTCCGGCGAGCTTATATAGAGCGCGTGGATCGAGGTAGGACTGTAGGAGCCTACTGGCCGCGCGCGCTACGGGCAAGGCGGCGCGTTCAATTCGTATGGATCGCACGTCACGACGTTGTTACCTACGACGCGCCGTGCTGCGCCGCGCCGCGCGTGTGTTATTGCGCGTGCGATGTGGGAAAGAGCGTTCGTATGGCCGTGGACGACGGGCAAAGGCGGTGGAATTTGGTTAACGTTCGACGGGGACCCTGCGAAGTTATTGATCTGGTGGTAGCTATGCCCAGGGTTCCAACAACTCTCTCCTGCTCTTTAAGCACCGGCTGCGACTGCGATCGACCATGGAGGTGGCTACTTATTTCCTCTCTATATTCGGAACTACTGCACACACGATCTTTATCTAGTCCGATCCCTGTACGACGCTGGATCTGGTGGCCTGCTGCTCTTGGATGCCTCCGACAGATGGTTCGATATTGGTACTATGGAAATCGCGTGGAAAGCATCGTGTGTGTAGCAGGGTTCCCCTATATTTGCCTCCATTCTCGGTTAGTTTCTCTAACGGAACTGCTGTGCAGACGATGCTTGGCCGAAGATCCATCTAGTGTTTTGGTTTGATTCCCTTAACACATGTGAAGGGTGGATAGTGACTGTCGTATGCAGATCATACATATAGCGTCGTGTGCATAGCACTGCTCTTCGCGTTACGAAATGACACCCTATATCCGCCGTTCCTTGTCTCACAATATCATCCAAGGAAGGCCACAAGTCCAGCTCCATCTGCATAACTATATGCAGATTCTTCTCTCCTAGTAGTAGGACACGGGCACAAAACGTCTAGCAACGCTAACGGCATCTTCACCGGCACGATTCAAACTGTGCTGTCATGTTCATTTGAATTGTTCTGGCTGAACCCGAACACGCCCTCTCCAGCGGAGCGATCCATTCGGACAGACCCGTCCGGCATGACCCATCGACACACCAAATTAGGATAATGTTTGAGTCGGGACGGACCATGAGAATGTCCTCCAGTCGGTAGCTGGGGTCCATATGTAAGTGAAATATTAATAATAATACTAGCTTCTTTGAAGTTAACACGGCCGATTATAAAAATGCCTTGGTAAATAAAATAAAAATTTCCTATACTATTGGTCGTCCCTACGGCTACTCATCGCCGTTACTGTGGCCGTGTTGCCGAAGGGTTCGGCCTTGACGATTTCCGTACGCGCCGCCCAGATTGTGTGCTGCAGGCGCTAGTCGACGGCGATGTTGCGGCGCAGTCGGCGAGGGTGCCACGATCCGCTGTCTCGATCGATGCCCTCTACCCTCCACCTCCTGGAGGGTCAACACCTTCTCTAGCTCGGCGGCCCAGTGGTCCCTCGTCGCCTGGTCGGTGCGCTCCTCCGATGCCGCCGCCGCCTTGATGAGATCCACCACAGCGCTCGCCGCTGAAGCCTCTCGCTGCTCTTTCCCTAGAGGCCAATAATAAAAATGTTTTTATTGTTGTATCTCATATGGTTATAATAGTTTTGTATCATGTTATAACTATATTAAGCAGAAACATTAATACACATATGGTATGTAAACATACCAAGTTGCTAGTATCCTCTAAAAGACTAGCTCGTTGGACAGCCGATGATCGAGGTTTTTCGATCATGGACATTTATGTCAACTGATAATGGATCCATGTCATTGGATAAATGATGTGATGGACACACACAAAACTGTAGTATTGCAATGTGATCCAGTCACAAAGTTCTACATTGCAATGTCTATACTAGTAAAACGTAGTAAGTCACTCCTTTGACTGTGATATCATATTTCACTATCACCCGCGGCTGCTTAGAATGCATCAACCGTCACACCGTAATAGGGTGACCATAGAGGTGTATATTGGGTACTTCAAAGGAATAGGTTGATGAGTATGTATTAAAAACGGGATTTGCCTATCCGAGTGATGGATATATACTCTGGGTCCATTAAGTGAGATTACATCAATGAAGCTTGCAAGCATGTGACACGGTTATGAGGAAGTAATGTCATGGGAACGAGTAAATGTGTTTGTAGGTAACAAGATCGAACTAGGTATATTGATATTGGAGATCAGATCTTGGACAAACTAGGTATAGTAGAGCAAAGGGAATCAGACTCGGCGTTTAAGGTTCAAGCAATCAAGTTATTCGTGAAATGCATGGGGCCATCAAGGGTTTCTAGATCCTGCTGTTGTTCATTGATTGGACAGAGGTTTCGATCATGCCTGGATATTCCCGAACTGTAAGTGTATCACACTTAAGGGTAGAGACGCTTAGGGTAAAGGGGTTCCGTGGTAGAAAACAAAAAAAATTCTACGGCGAAACACACCTAACTAGGATCTATCTAGGAGTAAAGCTGTAACAGAGAAGGTTTTGTAACATACCCTTGAAGACCGAAAGCGTTATGTTCTGTGGGAAACGTGGATGAGGTAATCGATACCGTAGCCGACCTCAAGGTTGCGAAGCTCCTCGCAAGTCACCCATGGTCCTTGCATGACAACCCAGATGCCACTAGTGGCAGCACCTCCGAGGTTTCGCACATGTGCGGTGTTCGATGATGACTTCTGGCTTCCTGATCTCTACCAAGAGTGCGGAAGTAGATCTCTGGCTAGAATCCATGTAGCACCTCCCTGTGCCATAGCGAAGTACTCCCTTTGCGTGCGCAACCCTAACTCGGGGCCACGGTTGCAAGAGAGATAAATTCTCTAAGAAAAATGCCTTACAGAAAATCCCATTTTATTGTTCCGTGTAATTTCCCACCCCTCCATATATAGGGGAAAAGGGGAGAAGGGAGGAGGCACGCGGGGAGGAGGCGGTGTCATGGCCGGCCGGCCAGGTGGGCCCCAGCCCACATGTAGCTCGAGGTGGCATGGAGGTTGGTGGGCCCCACCCTGTGTGGCAGCCCGTGGCCGGTGGTGGTGCGACTGCCCCCTTGCCCATTTGGGTGGCTTGCTCTCTTGGGTCATTTACGTTTGGGGTCTTGGCCCATTAGCGGAAGTTGCGCCAAATATTTTAATAATACATTTTTATTTAATATTAGTTTCATTTATTAATATATAAATATGTATTATTAATTTTCTTTTGTCCCAAAATACCTTTCTGTCCGCTCTGGATGGCTTCCGATTCACCTGGAACAATTCCAGTTCTCTCTCGAAACAATTTCGGTATTCTGTCTTCCATACTTTGTTGATTCCGAAAGATTCCAATCAATGCCCAGATTAAACATCTGTTCAACCCGTACTAAAATAACTACACATATATCGGCTCTAATACCATTTAAGGGGTTCATATCTGAAAACAAAAAATTCTAGCTAGCACAACACCCGATGCCAAGATCTATCTATGAGTTCATGCAGCAACAGGGATGGAGGTTTCAGTGACATACCCTTGTAGACCGAAAACGGCATATTCTGTGAGGAACATTGATGATGTAATCGAACTTGTAGCCGACCTCAAGGTCGCGTTGCTCCTCGCACGTCACCTCCTGGTCCTTGCACGATAACTCCGACATGACAAGTGACAGCGCCCCCGAGGTATTGCACACGTAATGTGTCTGACGACGACTCCCATTCTCGTTGATCCAGCCGGGATGTGGAACTGGACCCTCTAGAACTAGGATCCGGCATCACGACGGCTTGCTAAGGTGTTGTCATCTCCCTCGTGCACAATCCCTTCTCCACACTCACTAGATTCAACGGAGAGAGAGAAAATGAAAAATTCTCTAAGAAAAATGCGTTAGGTAAATTCCATTTTTATTTATTGTTGTATTTAACCCACCAATATATACCTTCTTATATAGGGGAAAGGGGAGGATCCCTTCTTTCTAATGTAAAGGAGAGGAGGAGGGGAGGCACATAGCTAGGGAGAGGCGGCGGCCGGCCGACCCAGGTGGGCCCCGCGCCAGGCCGTATGCACGTGGCCCAAGGCTCATGGCAGTGGTAGGCCCCGCCCGCACCCGTGTCCGTGCCTACGCACGCCCGCTTGCGTGGTGGGCCTGGCCAATGGAGCCCAGTTGTGGCTGCCCTTTGGTGTGGCTTCCCTATGGCACTTTTCCCTTTGAGGATTTGGCTTAATAGAGGAAGTTGCCCAATTAATTTTTTAATTTTAAATATCTATTTAATATATTAATTTATAATCAATATAAAATGCATATTATAAAATCTTTATTATATGAAACACCTTTCGGCCTCTTCAGAAGACCTTCAGATTCCCCTCGGAAATTTTTCGGTAAATCTTCGAAACGATTCCGACATTCTCTTTCTCATTGGTGATTGCTTCACTTTCATAACGATCGCAAAACGTCGTAAGACACTTAAGTGTGTTACCCAGCGGTTCGGGAATGGCACATACATGATCGATATTTCTCTCCGATCAATGATCAATAGCGGGACCGTGATGTCCATAATGACCCCCATACACTCCACGAAACTCTGTCATTTGAACCATAAACTTCGTGTTCAATTCCTTTTGTTTCTTTGATACATGATATTGTCCGATATTCAATCTTTAGTATCAACGTATGACTCGTCATTGACAAGTCTACTTAACTCGTTATTTGTATCCCATGACATAGTCATTGGTTGCAACCTATTGGATAAAATCTCACCGACTGGCCTAGTGTATCTTCTCGTTACACGCGTGAACAAATCCCAATCTTGATGCATAAGTCTCAACCCGTTTCTCTAGAATACCAAACACACACATCTATTGTCACACAGTTATGATTATGACGTTTGATGTGATCAAAGCATCTGCGGAAGACAATGATTAATATGATCTCACAATCTAAGAAGTAAGTCACTTAGGGCATCTACAATGCAAGATGCTTAGAGAGGTGCTTAAAGAAATAAATGGTGCTTATTTATACTAGGCAGATGCCTAACTAGGCATCTCTCCCATTCAAATAGCACTAGCGCTAAAGAAACTACTTGGTTTATTTTGCTAAGCACTTGTGTAAGCACCTTGCATTGTACATGGCCTCAGTTTCTAACTATTACAAAGATAAACCATGTGACTAGATCACGTTGTAATACCTACATGGGTAATGTCCATCATATCATTTTCTAATGATATGACTTTATTGTCAACTAGCATAAATGCGCCATCATCAGGAAACCTTGATCATCGGCTGCCCAACAAACTAGTTGAACATAGGCTACTAGGACCTTGGTTTGTTTGCGTATCACACTTGTATCAATGTTTCCACTTGACACAGTTATAGCACATTATAAAACTATTATAAACTAATTCGAGATATAATAATAGACCTAATATAATACTAGGCCAAAAAGTTGTGTAAAAAAATTACTGTCAAAGCATAAAAAGGAAAGTAAAAAAATATTGCTATAGACGGAGGGTAACTACTATTAGGAAATTACGAACGGAAAGTCGTGTCAAAAAATTACAGGTCAAATAAAAAAAACATCGTAGGTAAGACCAATGTAGAAGAATTTAACGTAAAAAAATCCTGGCGAACTTACTGCCAAGAAATTACCATTGTCAAAGAGTTGAAAAAGAAACCCAAAAAATAAGTTACTATAGATGAATTAAAGTAGGAGAAGCACTCACCATTGAAAAAATACTGTGGACGTAGGCTAACCGAGGACCCCGGCCAACTGTGATAGAAAATTACAGCTGAAAAGGTTCGTGGAAGAACTACCAGCAAGCAGTTAAAAAAAAGTGCTCTTGCTGATACGTGTCCTTCAAAAATTCTTAAAATCTCGTTTTTGCTATAAACATATTCGTTTTTATTATAAATAGTCTTGGTTTTGCTACACGTAGCAAAATACGGTTTGGTCAGAAAATATAAAAATAGATTGGACCTCGCCGGAGATCTCGCCGGAGACCTCGCCGGTGACCGTGCAGCAAAAAGTTGTGCTAATGTAGCAAAACCGACTTCGCCGGAGACTCTTGCCGGAAAAAATGTCGCTGGATATCTCGTAGCAAACAATTTACGCTATTGTAGCAAAAACATAAAACGAGTGTAGCAAAATATTTTTTCTAATGTAGCAAAAGGGATATCGTCAGAGACTCTTGTCAGAGAACTCGTAGCAAAACCGTAGAGATTGGTTGTAGCAAAAAAGTTATACGAAAGTAGAAAAAATATATAAATATATAGCAAAACTAATATGCTAAGATAGCAAAACGGTCGTAGACAGAGAAAAAGTAGCGACACCGATCAGCTCAAGTAGCAAGCAATCTAAACTGTGATAGCAACATCGAACGATGTACGTAGCAAAGTCGTCGATCATTAATATCATCTCCGGCATCTCCAAACACAACCACCGGCGCAGCAACACAACCCCATGGACAGCCCGGAGCTCCACATGGCCATGACGAGAGAGACACACGGGCGGAGCAGGGTGGGTGGTGGCACGTCGGTGGGAGCTGCAGGCGAGAAGGTTGTGCTGACCTGCGGGCGGTGCGGCGGCGGGACGTGCTCCGGGGATCACCGTGCGTGGCGTTGTATGGCTAGGCGAGGGCGCGGCCGACCAGGTGAGGACGCAACGCGGACATGCGTGGGCGCGGCCGGGCGCAGGCGTGGCCAGGCGCGGGCGCAACGGCGAGCTGCCTCCATGGCTCTAGAGATGTGGAGATAGGGAGCTATGGCGGTGGGAGCAGCGAGATGACGTGATTCGTTGTGGTGACCCAGCATACCACTGCATGTGTAGTATACTATAGTCGTTGACATGACATCCACAGAACACCGTTTCGTAAACATCACATCCCTCAGAGTGGTACAACAGAAATATTGCGGGTCCATATTACAAACATACACACATTATTATTATTACAATACCAGAAGTTCAAGACTTCAAAAAATTTAACTTACAAACCAAATATAAAGTGTTTCATCGGAAGTTTTAAAGTGACAACTTAAACTCCAAATTAAGCTCAACAACTTATTGTTATATATTGTTCATGTTGCTCGGCTCAAATTGTTCCTAGAACTACGGTAATTATTCTGACTCATGGTGCTCTCCTCCGTAGATGACATCATAGTCCACCCCTTCTACGGCACCGTACATATCAGGCTCTTCGTAGAAGACCTCCTCTTGACTTTCAGCTGCATACATTGGGGTATCTTCTGGATCCTCAGAGTCTAAGCAGGGGATCAAAGGAAAAGGTGAGTAACAGCGTTACCCAACAAGTTCATTATATGCAAGGTGGGAAGTTTGATGCTCTATCTACCACCTCGGACTATAAGTCTTGTCACTATGCAGTTTTCATAAACCTTCCTTCAAAGATTGATTTTATTTTAAAAATCTATGCCCATCAGCCTTCACAGGTTTACCAGAATTTTAATGGAGTTCCTTTTCTACCGCGTTCGTAGCTCCTTCCTAAAACAGGGAGTAACAAGTTACAATTCTTACACTCTGCAGAGGTGCATCACTTTACCCATGAGAGATCAACTCCTTGTTGCACAACCGGGCGTACTTTTCCGTCTACAATTCCATGATGTAGGGCCCAGTAGGTGATCCAAGCCAATCACTGCCCTCTCCACGACCCCATATGTCTGCACGATCCTTCGGGGTTGGCTCACCTCCGTTAAGACCCCTTCCGGGCAGGCTAAAACCCTGATGAGTTCCCGAAGACTCTATGAGTTGGTGGTGTCCTGGTAAGTACCTTATAGGTCCGGCTAAACCTCCGACAGCCACTCATAGATAATCTAGACACCAAAAACGTGGAGCCTAAGGGTCCCATATGTTGGATCGCACAAGGAATCAAAACGTCACGTTAAGGTAGAGTTTCCTCCACATGGAAGGAAAAGGATATAGCTGACTTCTCTGTCCCAATCCAAATCTCATGGCTAACGCGTCATATACGGCGCTAGAATCACTGATGTCATGGGTTGTTAAGTTCCTAGGTGATTATCATTGTTGCAAATAGAAACCTAAGTTCTATTGCTTCATTATATCATCACTTAGGATGATATTAACAATTTATTTACTTGAGAAAATAATATTTTCTTTCCTTTAAACATAGATGATAACAGACAATTTACAAATACTTTGGTAAAGACTCTTCAAAGGACATGAGCAAGTGATGAACTTGCCTTGTGATTGCAAGGTAGTGAATTCGGATGCTTGCACTCGACCTTGAGCTTTTATGTCTACAAAACATTATTACTGCCCGGTAAGGACAATATTTAAAGAAGCAAAATGAATATGCATAGTAATGTAATGCATTATTTATCATTTATTTTCTTTGTGTGTCTTACCCATTATTTTAGTTTCAAGAATTCCTTTAAGTAATAAAGGATTTCATTTTAAAGAATAATCTTTAATATTTTATAGATATTTCATTCTATATATAAGTAATAGAGTTAAAGCTAAGAATCTTTATTAAATATAAATTCTTGTATTTATTTGTTTACTAGTTCTTTTTAAGAATTAGTATTTAGATAAAAGATAATTTCTTTTAAAAACTCTAAATCTTTATTTAGTATTTTTCTAAAATACTATAATAACAAAACATAATAAAAGTGATTTTTATTTACTTTTAACCTTTTTCTTTAATTTTATAAAATTCCCTAAGGAATATATATATCATAAAATTCTGGACAAAAAATTATATACATAAAAAATTATTTATTAATTTAATTAAGTAGGTTGGATTATTGTGAATCTAGAAATATATTATTAGCAATTTTTAGACTTTTTTTCTATTTTCTAGAATTTTATTTATTTCTAGGGGTATTTTGGTCCTTTATTAATTAATAAAACTTCTTTTAAGTTTTGGGCTAACCCGTTGGGCTTATTGGTCCAAACTGTCCCAAGTGACTTGGCCAAAAGGTCTCCCCGAAGGATTCTGGCATTCTCTCTGTCTCTCCCTCTCTCGACCTCACCTCTTCTCCTCCTCGATCCCGTGGTCGCTGGCGCTGCCGCCGAGCGCTACCCATCGCCGTGGCCTTCCCTGGCCGCCGTCGTGGTGTATGGCGAGGTTGTCGGCCATGCTCCTTCATCTGCTCCGACTCGATTTGGTTCTGGGGCCCTCCTGTGGCCAGGCTAGTCCCATCCCAAACCCTAGGTTTTGGGTGGTGCTGTTAACGCCGCCGCTGATGCTCCCGTGGTGACATGCGGTGCTCGTGTGCCCTCGTATGCTGTTGTGGCCGCCGCCGTGGCTGGGTGCGGGTTGCAGCACCCTCTGGGGTGCTCCCCGTGCCGCCGCGAGCTCGTCGGACCCTCTGATTCCTCTTCAATTCTCCAGCGAGGACCACAAGTGAGTTGGTTCTCTGTTATCTCCCGTGCCTCTGTCTACTTCGAGTATCTCTGTTTGTAACTAGTGTCTATCCTTCATTAGGTTTTGTACTGGTTCTAGGGTTCATCCCTGGTTCTAGGGTTCATCCCTCTATATGCTTGTATGATAATGATTTGATCCAGCAGTGATCCCTAGTATGAATTGTGCTCACTGTAATTTAAGGCTTACTGTCATGATTTGATTGTCTGATGCCAATGTGAATCTGATGCTAGTGGTTAGATAATGTTGCCTCTAATTGGTGATTAAGCTGGTTAACCTGATGGCATAATTGTGAAATCTGTTGGGTGAGATTGATGCTTAGTGTGTTCACTTGCTATCATTACTTTGATACTGACAGTAACATTGTCAGTGGTTGTTCACTACATCAATGGGTGTTGGCTTGTATGTTTATCAATAGACTGAACTTAATCATTAGAGTCTAATGATACTTTGAAGATATATGGATATATTAGCTGATCTCTGAGTGTAATCTCAGGGAAATGATAATTATTGGCTTACCGGTTTATTCATGAAAGCTAGAATAATTGTTTTGCTTGGTTGTAGGATTTGTTCTTGTGACACCATCTTAGAATGGCACACAAGTTGATTCTACTTACTGGCTTTACTATGGTCAGTACTTGCGATTGGATAAATGCCTAAAAATAAGTTGAAAGCTTTTCTTGATATCTATGCCTATGATGTTGGTCTGAGACTCTAGGAACTAGATTCCTATCTTGTTGTCCCTTTCAAATATGCTAGAATATCATGGTTGCTCACTGGATATTCGATCCTAGTTGGTTAAGATGATTGGTTTGTTTGTAGCTTATGAAATCTAAGGTGCTACTCTTTCTTGGAGATGTGCCAAAATTTTATAAGAACAAATGATGAAATATATAAGTTGTTTTGGTATCACCAGATCTATGATGCTGATCTGAGATTTTGGTGGGTTTGGTAGAGTTTTATTCTGTCCTTTATATTTCAAATCCTCTAGGATAGGTTCACCCCACTTGGGTGATCACTGAGAGGTTAATTCTAAAATAACACATGCTTTTCTGTTTGGATAAGATGAACAGAATTTGTGGATGTTTTATGATGCTCACCACACAGTTGATGATTTGTGATGGTTGTTGGTTGATATGTGGCTTCATATTGCTGATTATGTTGCTGGCCTGATCCTGTCCTTCACCTCCTGGTGTTGTTCCTGTTTCCCCTAGTTCCTGTGCTTGGCCTTGATCAGCCCTGCTCCTCCTAGATCATGTGAGCTTGACCTTGCTATCCACCTGATTCTCCCCCTCCTTATGTCACCATCTAGTGATGCTTGGATTGATCTGGTGTGAGGTTTTTGGCTGGTGGTTTGCTTAGATTTGGTAAGCTGAGTGTTCTTGGCGTGGTGTTTAAAATGCAGAGATGAACTAGTGGCTGCCCACGGCTGTGCTTGGTCCTTTTATTTGGGTGAGCTGTTGTGGCTGTGTCGACAACACACCCCATGCAGTTTGGTGATTGAGCTACCTATATGTTTGTTGCATAGTTGTGGATAAGATCAGTGAGGTGTTTTACCCTTTGATCTTTTTACTGTTATCCTGCTTGGTGAAACATGCCCCATTTACTTGCTGTGATCATTTGACTTATGGCTTATTTATTATGAAAGATCAAATTCTTTCATATTGGTGAAACTTGCCCCTAAAAGATTTACTCGATGATGTAAACTTGAGCAGTGTAACTCACTGCTCTCTACTGAAAGTAAAATTAATAATTTAACTTTCATTTTCCTTTTTGTTTGTTCTTTACTTTGCAGGTACAAGATTTGAAGATTCAAGATGAGTATAGGTTTAATTTTAGACAAATAAATTCGTTTGTAATTTTTATTTCATTCTTTTGTAAGAAATGTGTAATAGTTTATTAATATATATATATTTCTTTTTTTCTAATTTCCTTTCTGTAAATATTCTTGATTGTCTCAATGAGTTACTCTTTGTAACTTATTCATGGAATAAACATAAGGAATAAAATATTCATTTCTTAATTCGATTTCTTTATTTAGAGTTTCTGTTACTACTTATTATTTATTGATTAAATAATATTACTAAATCATTTTAGAATTTATTTAAAATATCAATTCCCAACTTTAAAATATAAACTCAAATTTCAAATTTGAATTAAAATTCTTTTCCCCCAAAACACACTAATTCATAAATATCATGTCAAAATTTATAACGATCACTCTCTAGAGCTATTCCTATACTTAGAGAGTGAAAGAAACTCTGATCACTTTAGGTTTGTATTTGGCGAAAAATTTACCTACATTTTACAGAAGAATGCATGCATATGCACAAATTCCTAAATCTACCCTTCATTGGTTCCAAAATGCTGGGATGTTACATTCGTGGAGAAGACAAACTGCACACAGACGCACGGGAGAGACGTCGTCCTTTGTTGTGGAGCCGGGAAAAACGAGGTTCGACCCGGGGGATGAAAAACAGATATCCCCCGAGGGAGGGGAATCATTTTCCTTAAAAAAGGGAAACGATACAATCCCCCCAGGATCACAACCACTCCATCCCCTGCCTCCTTTTTCAACGTGTGACGCGTGCTAGGGTCCTACCTTATCTCCTTGTTTGTTTGTTGCCTTCTCTTCTTCTTCCCGAACTAGAGGAAGCATCGCATCTCTATCCCGCCGTCCCCAACGCCGCCTAGCTCCCCATCTCGCCGACGCTTCCCAACTGCATGTCTCGTCGCCGACGATCGCATGCTGCTCCTCTCTCGCGCGCCACCGTTCCTCTCCAGCATGTCGCCTCTGCCGCTGCAGCCCCACACCGACAGTCATCTCCGCCGCGCTTCCTCGCCCTTGTAGCCCCCCGTGCTGCTCCTCTCCAACGTGTCGCCTCGCCTCACCATTGCTTGCAGGTCCCCATGGCGCGCTGCTGCCACCTCCGGCCCGTCGCCGCTGGCCACGAGCGAGCTCTGGAACGCCCCGCTCCATCCATCCTTCGGGGCGGTGGTTGCTACACACGTCGGTGGAGGTTGCTACAAGAGGCGGATGCCGATGCTAGAAGCATCGCTGCAACGGCATGTTTTCTGGCGACGACAGATTTTTTTGCTATAAATATGTGTATATTTTTGTTTTCTACCACAATTTTATGTGTCTGCTATAATAGCGCAAATGTTTTTCTACAATGTCTCGTAACAAATGACTCCGATGAAGTCGTGCTTGCTACATTATTTTTTTTTGCTACCACCGTGTTAACACCCGGATTTTTAATCCCAGATGCTCGTCATGCCATACATCGCAATCCCAGGATTACCATTTTTGCGAGACATAATAGATTTGTATACCACAGTACATCATCCATTATAAACCATACATAAGGTCTTACACAAATAAGGATCTCATGATCCAGTTCTTAATACAATTCAAGCAGCGGAAATATGTAATAATAAAGGTAGCGTAGGCAATGCTGACGATGGGATATGATCCTAGTTGTCGTAACCTTCCCGCGGTCCATCATCCTGATACTCCTCTTCATAGTCTGGCCACGGGAATAGCCAGGGACAAAGCCACGAGTACTATTTAAGTACTCGCAAACTAATACTAACAAGTTAATGGGCTTTTTGTAGTAGGACACTAGGCTCTAGGGTTGTTTTGCAAAAAGCCAGATTTACCTCTACTAAGTTCAGAAGCAAGAAACTAGTTGAAGTTTTATAACACCTAAGTGGGAACTTGAATTTCGTATCACAACTCTGTTGTGGTCAAGTCAAATTCTCACTTCATTTCACAAGTCATTTTGAAAACATCTGACGGGGGAACAATATGGCCACTCCAACTGTCCATAACCGCGGACGCGGCTATTCGAATAGTTTGAGACTCTGCAGAGATTGTACACTTTCACCACAACATTCGATACATCCGTCAGGAACAAATCTTGAATTCACCATACTCAGTATGCGGATAATCAATCTTAACCTTTCGATTACACGCCCTAGTATAGGCACCTCTCCTGTGAGTTTGGCCTCCCAACCATGACCAACTGTCATCTTGGGTACTGCACAGGTGTACAATCTTCACAAGGTAGCCTCAGCTCAGACCTTGGCCGTGAGGGAACCCATACTAAGGTATATAAGTTTCCAGTCAAGCCCTACCCAATTTTCGGGTATTGTGGTTGTACGGTAAAATTGGAATGGTATCGCATCCAGACAACCATCAGTTTTATAAAGGGCTAAGGCTCATGCCTCAACATTTTCATCATCAAAATCATCCGTGTTCTAAACACATGTCAAAACATTTCAGTAGAATGACTCATCATTCCAAGGTTTTCATAACCATTTTCACCAATTGTTCCCATCTAAAGTTGATCAAGTTTTATGCTTAGAACTAGCATCTACAGGTGGTGATAAGTACTAATTAGGGGTGCTAAACAAGTGGAGTTTAACTAAGTTCAATCTCATGCCTTAGGATGGCATCAAGATTATCTAGCTTAGGCCAAATTTAATGCTCTTTATGCAACCTTCAATTATCCTCCTAGAATCTACAAGTCACTTAAGTAAACTCTAAGAAATAGCTTTGATAAAGAAATAAAGTAGAAAGCTTGCAAGTAAAATTAGGATTGGGTTATCAAGTGGGTATGATAACATATGCTTAAGGCATATAGTTGGCATGGTAATAAGCAGGTATTAGCTTGCATAAGTAAGGTATCTTGCAAGTTTTAGCTTGCTCAATCAACTAGTAGTATTAGGCTTGCCTTGTGCAGATAAGTGGTTGAAGTTCTCCTCGGCTTCTTCCTCGTAGTATCCTCCTTCCTCCTCGTATCCTTGGTCGGTACTAGCGTCTATAAATAAATACGAGGTACACAATCATCAAACAATACTTAACTATTGTCAATCATCACACAAAGGGTACTATAGATGATCTAGTATCATCACTAACATTACAAGATTAAAACTTTTATCTTATTTATTTTATTTTTAGAAAAGTAATTTCTACTCATTGAAAAACTACTTAAGATTTAATATTCTCCAAACCAAACATGGGATCATGTTGACACATGTCATCACCACATATTTCAGTATATGGGAATGTGAATTAAAGTGGTGTCACAATTTAATAAGGTTTAAATTTTTTATTTTAAATAATTAAAGTGACTAGAAATGACTATGTGGCATTCTTTTATTACTTGAACATAATTTCTGTAAGTAAAACTATATGTTTTTATATATTCTGAAAGGTATGATCAAATGTGATTTTTGAGAGTTGGAATCAACTCAAAATCTATTATGGTTGAAATTTGAAAAAATTTTGAATGCAGAAAAGCTTCTGAATTGATATTTTTACCAAGGTTGATCTACATATCCAAATGATTTGAATCCAACGGGCTTGGATTAAGCATTTCAGTACCTTTCTAACAAAATTGGTTTCATGCAATTTGGTTCAGTGAATCGAGCTGGGTTGATTTTTGAAACTAGGTACATTACTGAGTTTGAATGAAAATAGAAAAATCTAAATTCAAACGGTTGGGCTGCGCAGAGATGCTAATGGGCCGGCCCAGTGTCACTCCGCAGCGCGGGGCTCAGCTGACAGGGGGTTCCACCCGTCAGTGGCTCATAACACGTGAAGCGGTATGGGGCGATGTGGTTCGTTGGATTAGAAGGGCGATCAATGGCTAAGGGTCGTCGTTAACGATGAACATGTAACCGGCGAGCTCGAACCCTAGCGGCTCAGTGGGGGTCGTGGGAGGCTCACCGGGGCTCAAGCGAGGGTCGGCTATGGGGGCGAACGACGAAGTCGACGACGGCGATTCTCCTGGTACTGGCGGATCCTCCTGGGGCGGTCCAATCGACGGTGCCTCTCCTCCTCTGTAGCGGCGAACTCCGGTGTAATTCCGGCCACTTGTTGCTCGCCTTGCTCCGGGAAAGGATGTGGGGTGTTTCTGAGAGAGAGGGGAACAAACTGGTGTGAAGAAATCGAGTGGGGGAGGCCTCTATTTATAGTGGCGAGAGGGGACCGACGGGCGCGGGCTGAGCTCGTCGTGATCGACGATGCAGAGGGCTATTGGCATGGGCGACGGTAGGGTACAGTGTTGTGCTCCCTGGCGAAGCTCAACGGCGTGGTGGCGAGGCGTGGGGCGGTGCTGATCGGTCAGAATGCTTCGACGCTCTGAGCGGGTCCGACGGAGGTTTTGATGGAGAACAATGCGCGTGGTCCGCGCGGCGGTGAACAGGCGTGTCTGCAGGGTTCTCGGGGTGGTGGTGATCACGCGTGCACGCAGCGAGGTTGGCGCGTGGTCTGTGGGCGTGTGTCTAGGGTGGCGCTCTGGCGCGCTCTCGGCATGCTCTCAGAGAAGCTTGACATGGCTTGGGCGTGTGGTCCAGTGGCTGGCAAGGCTCAAGCGCTGGAAAGGGGGTGGCGGTGGACGGTGGCGTGCGTCCTAGACATGGTGTTTAGGCTTGGTGCTCGCTCTGGCTAGCTAGCCATGGTCGGCTGGCAAGGGTTCCTTCGGGTTGGCATGGCATGGTGCAATGGGTAGGGGCTAGGGGTGGTCAAGGCACTGGTTTGCACTAGGGAGACAAGTGTGATCAATGGTGAACAATGCTTAGCCAAATTACTGCTCAAAACAGTGAAGTTTGGCCAATTTGATTTTCTGTCTCCAAGTGTTTGATGAAATGGCCACAAGAAATTTATTTTTGAATTTTGAAAAGATTTTTGGTGGGTGTGCTAGGCATGTGTTGATGATTCTGTGGGTGCTTGGGTTTTGAAAATTGAGCTTGTTTGAGTGGTTTTTGAAAGTGGGATCTTCCCATATGAGATAGATTCAATTTTAAACTGTCATTTAAACTTAGCATTTGAATTTTCTTGGATGCTCACAAAGTGGGCCTTGGTACCTTATTATGAGTACTCTCAAGGGGTGCAAAGATCCATACATGTTTCTATTGAGTTTTTAAAATTAGAGATAGCCAAAGTAGGCATGGGAGTTAATTTGGCCAAAGTGACCATTCACTTAATTTATTCATTTTGAGTTGTTTGTCTTTGGGAAAAGTTTGGGGATTGTTTAGATGAATTTCACCTAAGAATCATTTTACAAGCAAAGAAACACAGAACCATGGCAATTCAAAAGAATCCAAATTTTGAATACACACACATATGAATGCTTTCATATTTTTAGTTGGGAAAGTTTTTGATAACCCTAATTTTGATGATTAGAGTTTTATGATCCAAGTTTAATATTTTTGGGATGTTACAAACCTTCCCCCCTTAAAAAAAATCTCGTCCCGATATTTGAAAAGGGACGAAAAAGATTACCTAGGATTTGAAGAGATCGGGAAACTCCGTCCGATGTGATCTTCGGCCCGTGTAGCTTCCTCTTCTGTGTGATTGCTCCACTGAATCTTGAGAAACTTGATGCTTCGGGTTCTGGTAGTTCTGAAAGCTTCTTCCAAAATACGGATGGGTACTTCGGGATAGGTCAGGTCATCGTTGATCTCTATGGTCCGGTGATCAATGTTATTGAAAACTTCAGTCTTCTCCGGAACTTCGAGGCACTTGCAAAGTAATGAGATATGGAACACATTGTGCACGGTTGACATCTCTTCGGGTATTTCCAATTGATATGACACTTCTCCTTGACGGTTCAGAATCTTGAAGGGGCCGATATATCTGGGGGCTAACTTTCCTTTTAGTTGGAAACATTGCATTCCTTTCAATGGCGACAATTTTAGGTACACAAAATCTCCGATGTTGAAGGCGAGGTCTTGAAGTCTCTTGTCGGCGTAACTCTTCTGCCTTGACTGGGCTGTCTTGAGATGCTCACGAATCTTCTGAACCTTCTCTTCTGCTTCTCGTAGGATGTCGGGTCCGAAAATCTGACTCTCTCCTACTTCCGACCAGTTCAAAGGGGTGCGACACTTCCTTCTATACATGAATTCAAATGGGCCATTTGCAAACTAGCTTGATAACTGTTGTTGTATGAAAATTCTGCAAACGGCAGACAGTCTTCCCATTTAGATGCATACTCTAACACACATGCTTTCAACATGTCTTCGAGTATCTAATTTACTCGCTTTGTTTGTCCGTCGGTCTGAGGGTGATAAGCTATGCTGAAATCTAGTCGGGTTCCTAAACCTTCTTGGACTTTCTTCCAGAATCTCGAGGTAAACTGAGTTCCTCGATCCGATACGATGTTCTTGGGGACTTCGTGCAAAATGACGATTCTAGCGATGTATAACTCCGCTAGCTTCGAACTCTGGTATGTGGTCTTGACTGGTAAGAAATGGGCGACTTTGGACAATCTGTCCACTATGACCCAGATAGAGTCATTTCCCCTACTAGAAGTAGGCAATCCGGTGATAAAGTCCATTCCAACGGAATCCCACTTCCATTCTGGAATCTGCAATGGTTGCAACAATCCAGCGGGTCTTTGATGTCACGCCTTGACTCGCTGACATATATCACACTTGGCGATATAGCTTCCTATTTCTCTCTTCATCTTATGCCACCAAAATTGCTCTTTCAAATCCTGATACATCTTCGTTCCTCCGGGGGTGGATAGAATAAAGAGTATCATGAGCTTCCTTCAGAATAACTTCTTTCAACTCAGAATCTGCTGGTACACAAAGGCGTCCTTTGTACCACAGAACTCCTTCTTCGTCTTCCGTGAATCCGGGTACTTTGCACTGCGTCGACACTTGATTCCGTCGATACTAGCATTTCCTTTCTGTGCCTCTTTGATCTGGCTGATCAAAGTGGGTTGAAGTTCTATGCTAGCCAAAAATCCTTCACTCACTAATTCCATTCGGAAATCTTCCATCTCCTTGTGCAAGCTTGGTTGCTCCTTCAAAATCATGGAGTTCAAGCGGCACGGCAATCTGCTAAGGGCATCGGCTAGCACATTGGCTTTACCGGGGTGATAATGAATGTCCAGATCGATCCTTGATTAACTCAATCCATCTTCTATGCATCATACTCAGCTCCTTCTGAGTGAATATATACTTCAGGCTCTTGTGATCCGAATAAATCTCACAACGGTTTCCCATCAGGTAATGCCTCCATGTCTTCAGGGCTAGAACTACGGCTGCAAGCTCGAGGTCATGGGTTGGGTAGTTCTGCTCATGTTGTTTCAGTTGTCGGGATAGGTAAGATATAACTTTGCCTTCTTGCATTAGCACACATCTGAGATCAATCTTGTATGCATCACAATACACATCAAAGGGCTTTGTGATATTCGGCATGATTAAGATTGGGGCTGAAATCAATCTTCTCTTGAGTTCTTGAAAACTCGCTTCACATTTGTCCGTCCATTCAAACTTCTTATCCTTCTTCAGCAATTGAGTCATGGGTCTGGCGATACTCGAGAATCCTTCTACGAACTTGTGGTAATATCCCGCCAATCCGAGAAATGCACGAACTTGGGTTTAAGTGGTTGGGGTTTGCCAATCTTTGACATCTTTCACCTTTGCAGGGTCAACGGCAATTCCTCCGGCTGATACAATGTGGCCGAGGAATCCTACCTCAGAACAGAATTCACATTTGCTAAACTTGGCATGCAACTTATGCTCTCTAAGGGTTCCAAGAATGGTCCTTAGGTGTAGCTCATGTTCTTCTTCTGATTTGGAATAAATCAGAATGTCATCGATGAAAACAACGACAAACTTATCCAGGAAGTCCATAAAAATATTATTCATGAGATTCCTGAAATAAGTTGGTTAATCCAAAAGACATGACGGTATACTCCTATAATCCATATCTGGTGGTAAAGGCAGTCTTGGGAATATCCTCTGCGCGAATCTTGAGTTGATGATAGCCTGTTCTATGATCAATCTTAGAAAACACTTTGGCACCGGTCAACTGATCAAACAAATCTTCTATCTTGGGTAATGGGTACTTGTTCTTGATAGTGACATCATTCAACTTCCGATAATCCGTACACAAACGGTTACCTCCGCCTTTCTGTCCACAAACAAAACAAGTGATCTCCATGGTGACGCACTTGGTTGAATCAGTCCAATTTCCAGCATGGCATCCACTCGCTTCTTCAGTTCCGCTAGTTCAGACGGGTTCATACTATATGGTCTCTAGGCTATGGGTCCTGTTCCGGGGATTAGTTCAATGATAAACTCGATATCCCGATCTGGGGGCATACCGGGCAAAACATCTGGAAATACATCGGGGTATTCACAGACTATCCGGACTTGGTCAATGGTAGGTTGGGCTATACTCTTGTTGCACTTGAATTGACGAGGTAAGGTTTCAGATATATGCTCGACTGCTATTCCTACGGTACTGGTCATGGTTATGGCTTTCTTGGCATAGTCAATCAATCCTTTATGTTTGGACATCCAATCCATTCCTAGTACTACTTCTAAACCTTTAGTTCCGAGTACTATCAGATTAGCATAAAAATCTATGCCATGGATTCGGATAGGGACGGCTTTGCAAATTTGCCTAGCTTTGGTGGTTGAACCGGGGATTTGAACAATCATAACATGCTTCAGTTTTGTTGGTTGAATCTTACTAGTGCATGCCAATTCTTCGGTGACAAATGAGTGCGATGCATCAGAATCAAACAACACTCTAGCAAGTACTGAATTAACAGAAAACATACCCAGCACGACGTCTGGCGCTTCCTGGGCTTCTTCAGCATGCATGAGAAAAAGACGGCCGTTGCGGTTGAGAGAGTTCCCTAGGGTAAACCTTCTTCCGAGCTGAACATGACGCTGCTGCTGAGCTGGGGCATTTGCATTGGGGGCTACGGCATTCTTCTTGGGGCACTCATTGGAGTAGTGACCCTTATTTCCACAGTCATAACAAGTCACTTGCGACTTGTCCTTTGCTGCAACAGGCACAACATTGCTTCCAGTCCTCGGGGCAGTGTTGGTGTTAGTGGCAGCATTGTTGTTGTTGAACTTGGGTGGTGCACGGTTGAAATTGCCAGAGTTGACGGGGTTGTTGTAATTTCCTCCGGGCCTCGGGTTTCCATGGTTGGGATAGGTCGGACGGTTCATCGGGGGTCTGTTGGTTCTCGGGGCAAATCCTAGAGATGGGTTGGGGCGACACTTTGGGCTATAATGGGTTCCTGGCTGATGCAGCATGCGGCGCTTGCGGTTCTCATTGGCTTGGTTGATCTTTCCTTCCATCTGAATAGCAGAGTCGACTAGGGCTTCAATATCTGCAAAGGGGATATTGACCAACACCGTCTGCATCTCATCGTGCAGACCATTCAAGAATCTTTCTTTCTTCTTGGCTTAAGTGTCGATCTCATCCGGGGCATACCTAGCTAATGACAAGAATTTGTCACAGTATTCCACTACGGTCATCCTTCCTTGCTTCAGTTCTCTGAACTCATCTCTCATCCTCTTGATCAAACCCGGTGGCACATGGATTCTGCTGAACTTGACCTTGAATCCTCCCAGGTCATCATCTGTCCTCTAGTCATTGCAGGAACACTGTTCCACCACGCTCTTGCATCTCCGGCTAGATAGTGGGTGGCGAACAGAACTTTCTCGTTAGCTTCCACTCCGGCGACTTCCAGGTTGTTTTCCATGGTTTGCAGCCAATCATCTTCATCTAAGGGATCTTCCGACTTAGTGAAAACGGGTGGGTTGGTGTTCTGGAAATTCTTGAGCTTAGATCCGTGGTTGTCCTGATTTCCTTGGCCTTGATTGTTGTGGGCCAGCTGAGCTATCTGTTGAAGGGTGGCTAAGTTGGCTTGACGTTCTGCTCTTTCAGCTTCGCGGTCAGAAACCAACATTTGCAGGATCTGCAACATCGGGTCCGGGGATGAACCACTTCCTCCGCGTGGCATCTAAAGATTGAGATAGATCATGAGAAAAGAGGGAAATTTCTAAGGTTCCGGGACTTTGAAAAGCTTTTAAAGTTTGACTCAAATTTTCTAGCAACTTGATTTTCATTCATTCATAGCACATGATACAACACACACCACAACAAAGGGAAATAGATGGTTTTAAGAACCATTCTGGAAACTACTATACAGTGGGACCGAATAAAGCTCACTAACGCTAGTGCTCAAGTGCTACTACTCCTTGGAGTCGGTGTAGTCGTCATCCTCATCATCGTCATCGATGAAGGCGAAGTCATCCTCATCGGTGAAGAAGTCCATGGCCTGATCCTCCAGAAAATCCTCGTCATCGCTGAGATAGGACTAGGGGTCTCCATGAAGATCTTCTCCGGCATTCTCCCTTTCCTCCAACTGCATGTCTCTCTCGTGGATGGTCTCCTCCAAATCCGAGATACGGTGGCGAAGACGGGAAATTATGTGCTCCTTCTTGTCGAGCTGGCGGCGACGAGACTTGCGATCCTTCGCTAGCATGGCGATGGTCTGATCCTTCGTCTTGATGATGGCAGACTTGTGGTTGGAGTAATCACGGGCATTATTCAACTCCTGTTGACGATCATACATCATGAAGCTAAGGTGGTCCAACTGGGTCTTCAGCTCGTGGTGGTATGGGGCTTCTAGTGGCTGTCCCATAGCATCACGCCTTGGAAAGAACTCAAAACGGGTACCCTTGATCTGGTTCATACTCTGCCCACACAGACGGGCAAGAGCTTCCTGCATGGCCCTGGCAAGTCCATCGAGCCGGTTGTTTTCTCTTAAGGTGATCTGAATTCCCTCTGCAGTGGGAGGTTCAATCTTTCCTCTGAGACTTGCAACAATTAGCCACTGCAAATATTCTCCTCCTTGATCATTGAGCTGAGCTCCGAAGAACTCAGGGTGTGGACGCTCCAGAAGTTCCGAAAGCTGGTCCAAATCCCGCTCAAAGATGAGGTCTCATCCATTCCCCAACTGATAAAACTTGTTGTACTTCACGTCCATCTATAAGAATATAGGATGACCAAGTTAGTAGAGTGATCAAGTGTGCCAAATTTTATGTATTTTGTAAGAGTTTTTGAGGAACATGAATTTTTATGAAAGAAACAAAGTAATAAGAATGGGAATAAGTTTTTGTAAATATTTGCTTCCTTTGGTTTTGAAACTAAGTTTTTTATTCAAACATCCAGTCTAACTAGGGTCTCCTATGGTCAGGATGGCTCTGATACCAACTTGACAACACCCGGGTTTTTAATCCCAGATGCCTGTTATGCCATACATCGCAATCCCAAGATTACCATTTTTGCGAGACATAACATATTTGGATACCATAGTACATCATCCATTACAAACCATACATAAGGTCTTACACAAATAAGGATCTCATGATCGTGTTCTTAATACAATTCAAGAAGCGGAAATACGTAATAATAAAGGTAGCATAGGCGAAGCTCCATCTTCGGGGTCACAGGCAATGCTGACGATGGGAGATGATCCTAGTTGTCGTAAACTTCCTACGGTCCATCATCCTGGTACTCCTCTTCATAGTCTGGCCACGGGAATAGCCAGGGACAAAGCCATGAGTACTCTTTAAGTACTCGCAAAATAATACTAACAAGTTAAGGGGCTTTTTGTAGTAGGACACTAGGATCTAGGGTTGTTTTGCAAAAACCCATATTTACCTCTACTAAGTTCAGAAGCAAGAAACTAGTTGAAGTTTTATAACACCTAAGTGGGAACTTGAATTTCGTATCACAACTCTGTTGTGGTCAAGTCAAAGTCTCACTTAATTTCACAAGTCATTTTGAAAACATCTAACGGGAACAGATGGCCATCTAATCTGTCCATAATCATGACGCGCTATTCGAATAGTTTGACACTCTGCAGAGATTGTACACTTTCACCACAACATTCGATACATCCGTCAGGAACAAATCCAGAATTCACCATACTCAGTATGCGGATAATCAATCCTAACCTTTCGATTACACGCCCTAGTATAGGCACCTCTCCTGTGAGTTTGGCCTCCCAACCATGACCAATTGTCATCTTGGGTACTGCACAGGTGGACAATCTTCACAAGGTAGCCACAACTCAGACTTTGGCCGTGAGGGAACCCATACTAAGGTATATAAGTTTCCAGTCAAGCCCTACCCAATTTTCGGGTATTGTGGTTGTACGGTAAAATTGGAATTTGTATCGCATCCAGACAACCATCAGTTTTATAAAGGGCTAAGGCTCATGCCTCAACATTTTCATCATCAAAATCATCTGGTGTTCGGAAACACATGTCAAAACATTTCAGTAGAATGACTCATCATTCCAAGGTTTTCATAACCATTTTCACCAAGTATTCCCATCTAAAGTTGATCAAGTTTTATGCTTAGCACTAGCATCTACAGGTGGTGATAAGTACTAATTAGGGGTGGTAAACAAGTGGAGTTTAACTAAGTTCAATCTCATGCCTTAGGATGACATCAAGATTATCTATCTTAGGCCAAATTTAATGCTCTTTATGCAACCTTCAATTATCCTCCTAGAATCTACAATTCACTTAAGTAAACTCTAAGAAATAGCTTTGATAAAGAAATAAAGTAGAAAGCTTGCAAGTAAAATTAGGATTGGGTTATCAAGTGGGTATGATCACATATGCTTAAGGCATATAGTTGGCATGGTAACAAGCAGGTATTAGCTTGCATAAGTAAGGTATCTTGCAAGTGTTAGCTTGCTCAATCAACTAGTAGTATTAGGCTTGCCTTGTGCAGAGCAGTGGTTGAAGTTCTCCTCGGCTTCTTCCTCGTAGTATCCTCCTTCCTCCTCGCATCCTTGGTCGGTACTAGCGTCTATAAATAAATACGATGTACACAATCACCAAACAATACTTAACTATCGTCAATCATCACACAAAGGGTACTATAGATGATCTAGTATCATCACTAACATTACAAGATTAAAGCCTTTGTCTTATTTATTTTATTTTTAGAAAAGTAATTTCTACTCATTGAAAAACTACTTAAGATTTAATATTCTCCAAACCAAACATGGGATCATGTTGACACATGTCATCACCACATATTTCAGTATATGGGAATGTGATTTAAAGTGGTGTCACAATTTAATAAGGTTTAACCTTTTTATTTGAAATAATTAAAGTGACTAGAAATGCCTATGTGGCATTCTTTTATTACTTGAACATTATTTCTGTAAGTAAAACTATATGTTTTTATATATTCTGAAAGGTATGATCAAATGTGATTTTTGAGAGTTGGAATCAACTCAAAAGCTATTATGGTTGAAATTTGAAAAATGTTTGAATGCAGAAAAGCTTCTGACTTGATATTTTTACCAAGGTTGATCTACATATCCAAATGATTTGAATCCAACGGGCTTGGATTAAGTATTTCAGTACCTTTCTAACAAAATTGTTTTCATGCAATTTGATTTAGTCAATCGAGCTGGGTTTATTTTTGAAACTAGGTACATAACTAAGTTTGAATGAAAATAGAAAAATCTAAATTCAAACGGTTGGGCTGCGCGGGAGATGCTAATGGCCGCCTGTCACTCCATATGGGCTCACCGACAGGGGGTTCCACCCGCTGGCTCATAACACGCGAAGCGGTATGGGGCGATGTGGTTCATTGGATTAGAAGGGCGATCAACGGCTGAGGGTCGTCGTCGATGATGAACATGTCACCGGCAAGCTCGAACCCTAACGGCTCAGTGGGGGTCGTGGGAGGCTCACTGGGGCTCAGGCGAGGGTCGGCGATGGGGCGAACGAGGAAGTCGACGACGGAAATTATCCTGGTACTGGCGGCTCCTCCTGGGGCGGCTCCAATCGACGGCGCCTCTCCTCCTCTGCAGAGGCAAACTCCGGTGCAATTCCGGCCACCTGGTGCTCGCCTTGCTCCGGGGAAGGGTGTGGGGTGTTTCTGAGAGAGAGGGGAACGAACTGGTGTGAAGAAATCGAGCGGGGGAGGCCTCTATTTATAGTGGTGAGAGGGGACCGACGGGCACGGGATGAGCTCGTCATGGTCGACGGCACAAAATGCTATTGGCATGGGCGATGGTAGGGGACCGTGTTGTGCTCCCTGGCGAAGCTCAACGGCGTGGTGGCGAGGCGTGGGGCGGTGTTGATCGGTCAGAATCTTCGACGCTCTGAGCGGGTCCGACGGAGGTTTTGATGGAGCACAACGCGCGTGGTCCGCGCGGCGGTGAACGGGCGTGTCTGCGGGGTTGCCGGGGTGGTGGTGATCACGCGTGCACGTAGCGAGGGTGGCGCGTGGTTTGTGGGCGTGTGTCGAGGGTGGCGCTCTGGCGCGCTCTCGGCATGCTCTCAGAGAAGCTTGACATGGCTTGGGCGTGTGGTCCAGTGGCTGGCAGGGCTCAAGCGCTGGACAGGGGGTGGCGGTGGACGGTGGCGTGCGTCCTAGACATGGTGTTTAGGCTTGGTGCTTGCTCTGGCTAGCTAGCCATGGTCGGCTGGCAAGGGTTCCTTCGGGTTGGCATGGCATGGTGCAATGGGTAGGGGCTAGGGGTGGTCAAGGCACTGGTTGGCACTGGGGGAGACAAGTGTGATCAATGGTGAACAATGCTTAGCCAAATTACTGCTCAAAACAGTGAAGTTTGGCCAATTTGATTTTCTGTCTCCAAGTGTTTGATGAAATGGCCGTAAGAAATTTATTTTTGAATTTTGAAAAGATTTTTGGTGGGTGTGCTAGGCATGTGTTGAGGATTCTGTGGGTGCTTGGGTTTTGAAAATTGAGCTTGTTTGAGTGGTTTTTGAAATAGTGGGATCTTCCCATATGAGATAGATTCAATTTTAAACTGTCATTTAAACTTAGCATTTGAATGTTTTTGGATGCTCACAAAGTGGGCCTTGGTACCTTATTATGAGTACTCTTAAGGGGTGCAAAGATCCATATATGTTTCTGTTTAGTTTTGAAAATTAGAGATAGCCAAAGTAGGCATGGGAGTTAATTTGGCGAAAGTGACCATTCACTTAATTTATTCATTTTGAGTTATTGTCTTTGGGAAAAGTTTGGGGATTGTTTAGATGATGTTTATTTCACGTAAGAATCATTTTACAAGCAAAGAAACACAGAACCATGACAATTCAAAAGAATCCAAATTTTGAATACACACATATGAATGCTTTCATATTTTTAGTTGGGAAAGTTTTTGATAACCCTAATTTTGATGATTAGAGTTTGATGATCGAAGTTTAATATTTTTGGGATGTTACACACCGTTTTGTGGTTTTTCTACAATAGCGCAATTTTTTTGCTATGAGGTCTCCGGCAAAGTTTTTTCTAGTGAGAGTCTTCGTCGATGTCTCTCGCGAAGTTGGTTTTGCTACATTAGGACAGTTTTTGCTACAAGGTCACCGGCGAACTCTCTGGTGAGATCTAGTCTGTTTTTTCTGGACCTAACAGTTTTCGCTACATGTAGCAAAATCAGGGCTATTTATAGCAAAAGCGGACATATTTATAGCAAAAACAAAATTTAAGGCTTTTTAGGAAACACGTATCAGTAGGAGACTGAGGATCCGGAGAAAATATCCCAGGGATGCATAGCACTCCCCTTTAAATAAGGGACGTACAATTATGGCTAGGAAATTACGAATATCAAAATATTATAATACAAAAACTATCACCGAAAAATTATGGCCAAGAAGCTGTCTCGAAGCTACCGTCAGAAAATTAGGGCCGAGAGGTGCGTCGAGAAATTACCTTCAAAATGTAAAAAGTGGAATTAAGAAAGACAAACCATAACAAATGGTGGCAACTGGCTGTTGTTGATTGGACAAAATTCGACATCTTGAGTGCTCATTGCGTGTAGAATAGACATGCCGAAAATCTCGCCAAGTTTAACATTCCCCTCGTCTATAAATAACTTGAGTTTATGAAGATTCGAATGTATCTACGCAATAAAATGCATTTAGATATATTCAAATCTAAATAAATCCAAGTCGGTTATTTCTTGACGTACTCACTCCGATCCATTACCCATATAAGTTGCCTTAAATTTGGATGTATCTAGCACTAAATCTTCACTAAATACATTTGTATCTAGATGAATCTAAGTCAACTAATATGGGTAGAAGAAAATACAGAACCGGTACGTGTGCTAAGCAGGAGGCGAGAGGCGGCGACTCCTCAAGAAAAACCCATCTAGGGTTACATCCCTCCGCCGGCGAGGTTGTCGGTCCGTTCCGTCTCCGGTGGACTTAGGATCTTGGAGGTGTGGCGGACCACGGCTCTCGCCGGTGGGAGGTTTTCGTTCTTTGTTTAGTCTGTTTTTTCGTGTCTTTTGGGGGATGGTGAGACGATGGCTACATCCTGAAGTCAGAATAAGGTCCCCCTCGCCCTACCCTCGCTCTTGTGGTGGTCTGGTGTCGACGGAGGGCGCGTGGAGTCGTGCTGTGATCTGGGTTATTTTCGTGTTATTGGTGCAATTTCAGGTTAGTCTCTTTCAATCTATGGATGTTATCATTGGCGACGGTTGCTGCTCTTTTGCGTTGGTTCTTTGGAACCTTAGCACCATAACTTTCTGTTTTTCTACTTTAACAAGCTCTACTACGACAAGCTTTGGCCGGCTCCGGTGATAGAGGGTCGAGGACGGCAGCGCGTCTTTGGCTCGTACTAGTGTTTGTAGTCGTCGTTATGTGTTCTATCGACCTATCTGTAATTTTTATTACTTACTGTTGATGATTATTAATAGATTGATGGAATTTTACAAAAAAAACTAATACGGATAGAAGGAAGTATCTATATCTATTATCTGGAGGTACTTGTATCCTACGTCAGGATTCCTCTAGGCACCCCTGGTAGTCTGGTACTGCTGCTAGCCTGGAGTAGGTAGGAGGCAGAATAGGACGGTATACGTATCGTCCTTGGACCTGAATCAACTAAAATACTGGGGTCTACCGACCGAATTGCACGGCGTTTTTTGCCAAATCTGTCCAAGTTTGAAAAGTTCAACCAAGTCTGATCTTTTTTCGAAACTAATTTGGAATCTGACCCCTAGGGTCGGCGCCGTTTAAAATGGCGCCGAAGTTGTACAGTTCGGCGCACACAAAACAGAAACCCGACCTGAAGGAGGTCGGCTCCGTTTAAAACGGCGCCGACCTCCCTAGTTTGCCTCCTAGCTGCTTCATTATGGCGCCGACCTGTACAACTTCGGTGTCATTTAAAATAGCGTCGACCAGGGGTCAGATTCCAAATTAGTTTCGGAAAAGGGTCAGACTTGGTTGAACTTTCCGAATTTAGGCAAATTTGGCAAAAAATACTCTAGGAGGATTCGAAGCTTCCATTTTTTTACCTCAAGGGCCCACAGATCCATGAAGTACCGGAGTGGTATTCATCTGCTACTACTATTTGCTGCACGTTCACTGGTGTGCATTCACTGATAGGGGTAGGAACGAGTTTACCATTAATGGTTTCGACATTGACCATCATGAATGCGTCTACCGTCATGTAAGACGAGGCCTTTTCGAGTGGAGTGACTCTTAGCACGTAGAAAAAATAATTGCTTGAGATTACCTCTCAAATGGATTGTCTTTTTATGTGTCGTCTTTATATTTAATGATTTTTGTGATGCGTAGGCATGTGAGTGACCTATCCATTCGTTTTTTACTATGATGTCGTGCAAGGCGATATATCTTATAATTAGCTTAGTGTCACATAGGCATTTCGATTTTGATACCGTGCTAAAAAACAATCATTGTGAAAGGCCTGAGCATCATCCACGAGTCTTGAAATAGTGGAGTATACTTTTTTGAAGAAAAAAAAGGTATAACAATAATTTCCTATCGAAAAAAGGTACTACCCGATCTACTGTCTAGAACAAAAACCGATGTGTACATACGTACATGGTATTTGTGCTGTGTTGAATGAATGCATAGGTTCTTGTTGAGTTTGGAGGAACATAAATGGAGTAATTAAGCTTGTTAGATGAATTTAGTAGAGTGAAACGTGAGTTCGATCTTAGTACCATAACCGTTCCAAAATGGACTAGACAAGAGTCTAATTCGCCCGGAGAGAGTGCATATCGCTGAATTTACGTAGTACTACCGACTAGTTAGAGAAACCAACCGAGAATGGGGGCAAATATAGAGAGGAAATTAAATATAGAGGGGAAACCAACCGGAGATCGTGTGTCCAGTAGTTCCAAATATAGAGAGGAAATAAGTAGCCACCTCCATGATCGATCGCAGCCGGTGCTTAAAGAGCAGGAGAGAGTTGTTGGAAACTGCGCTGCGCATAGCTACCACCAGATCAATAACTTGGCAGGGTCCCCGTCGATCGGTAACCAACTCCACCGCCGCGCGGCGTACGTCGACCTTGCCCGTCGTCCACGGCCACACGCAACGCACCCCGCGCTGTGTCCCCTCCCGGCATAGCCCTTTCTCATTTTGCACGCACAATAACGCACGCGAGGCGCGTCACGGCACGAATTGAACGCGCCGCCTTTTCCCTCCCATTCCATCCCGTAGCGCGGCCAGTGTAGCCCGACCGACGCGCTCTATATAAAGCTCGCCGCAGCGATCACCATCCACCACAACGAAAGCAACAGCCAACGATCGGGACAGCAGCAAAGCTCACTAGCTCTACCGCTAGCCGCGCCACTCGACGATCGACATGGCCAAGTCTGCGTCCCTGCTGATCCTCACGGTCCTAGTGGCCGCGGCGTGCTTCGCCCAGCTGGGCATGGCGGCGCGCGCCGTCCCGGCCCAGAAGCCCGTGGAGAAGGCGGCGGAGGATGCGGTGAAGCGGCCGGAGACGTTCCACGAGGGGACGGTGCTGATCCCGGGGATTGGGCGCTACGAGCTGGGCACCCACTACAGGCCGGACCTCGGCGGCCTCGACCACAGCATCCCGGCCGCCGCCAGCGGGCAGTTCCTCCCCGGCGCCGACGACACCTGGGTGCCTAACCCCGGCTTCGAGGTGCCCAACCCTTTCCACCCCGGCTCCGACACTCCATGATCGAGCCGTCCGGCATCGGCCAACACGTCCATGTTACAACCCATCCCTCGGTAGCTACTAGCTAGCGTATGTTTGCTAGTATAGTACTGGTAGTACAATAAAATAGCTGCTACATGGCCATGCAAGTATACGCATGTTGCATGCATGCACCTGCGACCGCGTGCGCCGACGGCGTTTTGGTGTTTGATTGAGTGTGAGTGTGAGTGTGTAATGGAGTATGGGTGGATGCGTACGTAGGAAGCATCCATCACGTATCTCGCTTGGTTTGTCGATGCTAGTAATGTGCTTCCGTCCAATGATTTTAATGGATTATGAATTAAGCTTGCTATCGCCAGCGTACATTGTCATATTTGGTGGTTGGATTGTTGGCTCCTCTAATGTCACACTCCTTCAAAAACCATGTCACATTACCACAAAAGGAGTGCGAGGACAGATCGGGAAGCTCAGGGAGTACAAGAAGATAATAAGTGACGCACCGGACATGTGGCTCTCGGCGGTGCCGCCGTGGTGTCTACACTTGTGATCGATTGTGACACTTCAGCTATATGGGAGTGGGACCTCTTTTTATTAAGTCCATAATGAGAGAGAGCACGATGACAGAGTATCGGATATGCCAGGTCAAATGGGCACTACCCGAAGGCCTATCTATACGCCGACGGCAAATAGTCGTGTCCGTCGGCGCCGTTGCCCAGGCTCGTCAGATGGGCCAGACGGCCGTCGGCGTAGGGACCGACGCACCGACGGCAGCCGTCGACGAAGAAACCCCGTCGGTGTTAACGTGCAATCCACAGACGGTGACCGTCGGCGTAATGCCCTGGTTAACGGTCCACCTAACGGGCCAAGACGCGTCGTTACGCGCATAGGTACGCCGATGGCTAGGCCGTCTGCCTAGAAAATCAAGTGCCCATTTTCCTTAGGTAAAATGGTGAACAAATTCATTTGCAACTAGTAAGTCGGTTTCGATCTAATACATATTTTATCCTTTTAGCCAATTCACAGATGAAATGTGGTCGGGAACGACGGATCCCGATGATGCGGAGTTGGAAACCCTTCTTAAAGTGGGTGCCCCCAGAAAGAAAAATTTCACATCTTGGTTCTATGAAAAGGTAATTTATAACTTGTCCCTCTTACCTGGCAATCCGTGACTTGTCCCTTTTATTACACGTAACTAATGCACAATTTGTACGCAACTTGTAGGGAGTTGATCCCAACGTTGACATGTCGGATGAGTTGAGATGTGTCTCCCAGGGTTGTAACCGTAAAGTCGAGATATATGAGAAGTATGATGTGAATGGTTATTGCTTCCATACAGAGTCTTACCAGAACCGTCGGCCAAATGCAAAAACTATAAATATCGGGGTCTTCACCAGAGGAACCGATGACTTTGATTACTACGAAAGGTTACAAAACGTATACGAGCTGACGTCCAATAATACGCCCCTAGAAGTCAAGCTCATTGTGTTCAAATGTCACTGGTTCGATCCACGCGGTGGATATAGAAGTACCCCTTCCATTGGGTTAGTTGAAGTTAGGCCTTTAACCACCGATCCGATGTCTTTATTATGGCTCACCAAGCTAAATAAGTTTATTATTTATCCTACCCATGTCAGAAAGAGGAACTCAAGGGTTGGAAGTCGTGTTCAAGGTATCGCCACGTGGTAAGCTACCCATGCCCTCCGATGATGATTACAACAACACTGACCCTAAAACATACAAGGGAGTTTTCTATCAAGAGCAAGTGAACTTTGGGGACTTTGACTTACAAGGTCTTGATGATCTCGAGAACAATGCACAGACTCGTGGTGAGGTAGTCACGAATATAAACATTGATATGCTCACCAAGTTACATCCGGACAATGGCAACGATGAGCCTCCATCATGCGATGAGCCTCCAACTTACTTCTCACGTGATAGTGATGTTGATAGTGCTAATGAGAATCCAAGATATACATATGAGAGTGATGATGATGACTGGTGAGGGTCTTTTATGTATTTTATGCCTTTACTATACTTAGTATATTTATTATGCTTAGTATCTTTGTTATGCTTAATATCTTTATTATGCTGCTTCTTAATTGGATCATGTATTCATACTAAATTGTTTACCTCTTCTCAATGCAGGTGGTTGACCAATATGAGCCAACGCAAGGAATCATCGTCCTCTTTGATGAAGTGTTTGAGTAGAAGAAGGTTACCAAAAGTGGAAGAGCACTCATTCCCAACTCGTGTTACAATGACAATAGTGCAGAAGGAGGAGGACGAGGTGAGGAAGGAGGAGGGGGACTTCCTCCGAGGCCAGGATGAGGTGCGGGACAAGGTGAGGGAGGAGGGGGACTTCCCCCAAGGGCAGGACGAGGACGAAGTGGAGTACGAGGTTTACGCTTTTTGAGTGACCTACCCTCCGCTTCTGGCGACGTGGCTTTCCAGTCTGCTTACTCGGAATCTCCTGACGAGGAGGAGGAGTCTCGAGATTTTGAGGAGTATCGAGACTTGGAGTGGGAGTCTCGATACCAGGAGAGGGAATCTCGAGACTAGGAGTCGGGGCCATCGGCACGGCCAAAGAAGCCAAATATTCGTGGGGAATCGGGTGTCCTAGTGGGAGCACAGGAACCCGCTTCCGAGGAGGAGAAACCCATTATTACGCCTAACAACATTGAAAAGTGGCTATACTAATTTTGAACGTGTAATTTCATTTTGGTCATAACAATTAGGCATGTACTAATGTTTTACTATTGTGGAGCAATTGGACATTTCTTTAAGGTACCCGTGCGCCTAACACCTTGGTTGGAGCTCTGATTAGGAAATTTGGGCCAGGATTTTACACTCTTGTTCCCAACGGCGAGAGGAAGCTAGCCACCAGTTGGGCGCACTATGAGGCCGCAAAAAACTCGGGCTATGCTGGGAAAGCTTCTGATGCCGTGATCAGCAAGGTTTGGGTAAGGAATACTTTTCGAGTTTCGTTCATAGTTGATGACCTCACCATGCTAACTTATGAGCCTCACAATTTTTTTATGTATGATTACAGAGATTCTATAGGGTGCTTCGTAGGACCAGGAGAAGGCGGACAAGACTTTGCGGGGGGCTTGCCAGAGGTTGACACGACAGCAGTTCTACAATCAGAAGCATACCACCACCAGTCTATACAGCGCCGAGAAGTTGGGCAAGAGGGGGCCGAAGCATTTGAATGTGAAGAACCAACCAAAAATGACCGAGGAAGATTACGCCGGGGTAAGTAAATTGTCAATCAGATTCTACGTTGTTGCTAATTGCATTATCCATTCTTCAAATGAGTATTGTTTTTTCAGGTTATGCCCGCGTGGGCCGATGGTAAGGAGGACGCATGGCGGGAGTTGTCGGCAAGGTGGCGCGGGGAAGACCTCGAATTCAACGCCTTGAGCGAGCGGAACAAGGCAAACCATGGCTCTGGGGGAACACACTGTGTGGTAAACCGCAACCATGATCGCTTCAAGGCCAAGATGGTATACACATATACATGGAACAATCTATATTTATTTTACCTCGTGATCTTACTTGATACGCATAACATTTCTTTGGTGATGCAGGAGGCACATCTAGAGAGGCCTTGTTCTGAATATGAAGTATGGGAGAGGATGAAGCAGAAGAGGACCGATCTGCCCCAGCCTCAGCCCTCGCTTCCGGAGTTCTTTGGCACTGCCAAGGAGGATGATGCTAACTACCTCTCGGCGTTCAGTGGTTTTCATCCAGAGGTGGAAGACCCTAGAGCAGAGGAGAACGACGAGAGAGCGGTGGTCGTGGCGGGGCGCGGCCGGGAGCACGGCCGTTTCAAGGTTCTCGATAGGGTGATCCCGCGAACTCCTGCTTTAAGCTTCACGCGGATCAATGCTACCCTCACCGCCGACGACCCCGCTATCCCGCCTCGACGGCCTTCCCGAGCGAACGGTAATGTAAGTTTTTCTCATTTCCATCATCTTTCCGACAATCGATCATGGGTGGCTAAGTTGACGAGATTCATTGTTTTTAAAATTGTAGCCTTCTTTGGACGCGGCCTAGAAGGCCGCTTATGCAGAATACTTGGTGACGCTCGAGACGTGGTCCTAGACCCGAGCGGCCTACGAGGAGTGGGCAGAGTTATGCGATGATGTAAGTTTCCACCTTTATTTTTGCAAAATATAACAAGTCTCGCATTCCCTAGTTTGAATCTTTATTTCTGCAACGCCTCACCTCTAAACTATCTTGCATCTTTTGGAGAGGATTTATGGCACTGGAGAGCGGGAAATTTTACCGCCACGGCCCTAGGCTAGGGCCACAGCCAATCTTCCCATCGAAGGACGAATATGCTTTGACCTTCTACTCAGGGACCCCGATAAGTTATTTTCCAAACCAGTTGTTACAACAAACCTGTGCCTTCGTGGTTGCTAACTCTGCCTCAAACATGTAGGGACCGGGATGCTCCGGCAATGCAAACTTGGTCGTCCTGATGCCTCGCCGACTATCTCGCGCACGATGACACCGGTTCATACAAGCTGTGCTTCTCCTGGTGCTTCCGCTGTTGGTGGTGGTGGCGGTGGCGGTGATTCTCCTACTGCAGGTGGTGGTGGCAGTGATTATCCTTCTTCCCATCGTGCTGAGGGTGGCGGTGCTTCTTCTTCTACCGGTGGTGGTGGTCATGGAGGTACTTCTCCTTCTTCTGGTGCTGGTTCGACGGCGGCTACTCGACGTCAACCTTCACCTTTCTTCACGCGGGGAGACATGGGTCTCTCGAGCAGCTCTCCGGAGGTGTAGGGATGTCCATGTGTTAGGATGCACTTAGAGATATACCTATGTGTGGATGATGATGTACCTATGTGTGGATGATGATGTACCTATATATGGATGATCTTTTGATGATGATGATATTATATGTTTGCATCGATGTGCATGTGTTGTTTGTGGGAATATAAAATATGAATTGTTTGTGGGAATTTAAAATGTGCAGGAAACAAACAAACAAAAATCAAAAAAACACAAAACTGGGCAGAGCTTATGCTAGCAGATGACCATATGGCACGGCTAGACCTAGGCCGACGGGTAGCCGTGGCATAAATGTTATGCTCGCTGAACAGACCTAGGCCGACGGGAAAGCCGTCGGCATATGCTCATTTCTTGTCCAGCGTGGCGGTTTCAGGGGGACAGCACGTGACAGCGTAGGCCAACGGCAATGACGTCGTCGTAAAACACCTGCCGCTAACGGCCGTTAGCTAGCCCAAGTGGGACCCACATAGTCTATGCCGACTGCGTGTACACCGACGGCCTCGTATAGCCGTCGGCCTAGCTCGTACGCCGACATGATTTAAGACGTCGACGGGGTTTGAGTATATGCCTACGGGGAAATATGCCGACGGCGTACGCCGACGGCAGTCGGCGTAGCCTGGGGTTCGGTGGCTACGCCGACGAGTTCTGGCCGTCGGGCCACTACGCGGTACCTGTAGTGGGGGAATAGTATGGTGGAAAGGTGCATGGTCTCTACGTTGCGTTCCCCTGCATCCGTTCTTCGTCATTCGATACCGGATTACGGGTGGAGTGATGGTCACATATCGATGTACGTGGGTGATATGAGTGAGTTTTTTGAACCGCGGTATGAAGAAAAGATCGACACGGTTAACCAGAGGTATATGCCATTTTGGCATAAAGCGTGAAGAAACGTTTTGACTTGCATGGATTTTATAGAAACATACAGTAACATAAATCTTCGCATGGATTGTACAGAAACATACAGTAACACAACTCTTTTTTTAGAAATTATGTACGGTAACAAAGGTAAAAAGGTCTATTTCCAACTCTCAACTCGTAGAGATTGTGTGGTTTGAACCCTAAAGTCGAAATCTCATTCATTCACATCATAAACTACTTCCTCTAGTCCATATTAATGGCCTCAACTTCATCTAAATATGAATATATTTAGTCCAAATACTTAACTAGATACATACGAATGTAGATAAAGTTCATACAATTAATATGAACATGAGGAAGTATTAAATCCTAGTCTGAATTGAACCGTGAACATGTTTGGTACACTGGAAAAGAAAATTACCAAGGGTTTTATTGAAGGGTTCCGCAGCATAGTAAATCAAAAAAATTCTACGGATGCGAACGGGAAAGACAAGATCTAATCTAGGAGATGCAAACAACGAGGGGGAATAGATGAGACCTTCATACCCTTGAAGGTTCACACAGCGGCACGTTCGACGGAACGTGGGTGATGTAGTCGTACTCGCTTCTCCTCCTCGCGATCCGATCCGATCTAACATCGCAAGTGATGATGCCTCCGAGAGATGCACACGTGCGGCACCTCGACGTCTCCTCCTTCCTCGGTCCAGCAAGTAGGGTGGAGAGATGGATTGGATCTACAACGCGACGGCGCGGTGCAAGCGGTGGAGAGTTTCTGCAGCAGGGCTTCGCCTACGCGCAGTCGGGAGGGAGACAGGAGGGGCAGCAGGGCGGCTAGGGTTGTGGAGGAGGTGTTGGGGAGGGTGCGCCCCCAGCCCTCTTTATATAGAGGGTTGGGTGGCCAGCCCTAGCCCCTTCCCCAAGCCCTAGGCCGGCGGCCAAGGAGGGAGGAGTGGGGGGCAAGTTCCCCCCCCTTTTAGAAGCTCCCCTAGGGTTTCCTAGGTGTTTGGCCGGCTGGGCCCTATGGGGCCTTGTGCCCCTGGACCAATGCGGCCAGGACACTCCCTCATAGGCCCATGCCCCCTCCCGGCAAGTGGGGCCACGTTGGTCCCACTCTGGAAGGTTCTAGAAGATTCCGATACAATACCGATTAACCCGAAACAATTCTGAACTCCAAAAAACTGCATTGCCTTATATGAATCTTATTCTCCAGACCATTCCGGAACCTCTCGTGATGTCACGAATCTCATCCGAGACTCCGAACAAAAACTCATAAACCATTTTTATCCAATCTATCCTAGCGTCGAGACACGTTAAGTGTGTGACCCTTCGGGTTCGAGAATATGCAGACATGATCTTATATCAATAATCAACAACGGGGTCTGGAAATCCATATTGACTCCCACACATTCATCGATGATCATATCGGATGAACCACGATGCCAGGATTCAATCAATCCCATATATATATTCCCTTCGTCTCGCGATATTTTACTTGCCCGAGATTTGATCGTCGGTACCGTCATACCTAGTTCAATCTCGTTCACAGCAAGTACTTTACTCGTTCCGTAATCGGATATCACTTTGTGATTAACTCCTTAACCACATGCTTGCAAGCGGTGTTGATATCGATTAACGAGTGGGCCCGAAGTATATCTCTCAGACTTCGGAGGGACAAATCCCATCTCGATACATACAACCCAACAGGTACTTCCCGATCACCTGAGCGACACCTTTATGATCACCCTCTCATAGGATGACGTTTGATGACCTCAAAGCTTTCTTCCGATACCAGGGAGTTGTATTATCTCATGGTCTAAGGAATACAATATTTGACATAAGAAAAGCTTCGCAAAGATGAACACGATGACACGATCTAATTGCTCCGCTTAGTTTGGGTTTGTCCATCATATCATTCTCCCAATGATATGATCTCATTATTAATCGACAACTCATGTCTATGGTGAGGAAACCTTAACCATCATTAATCAATGATCTAGTCCATAGAGGCATACTGGGGACACGGTGTTGTTCACAAACCACACAAGTATTAAAGTTTTCGCTTAATACAATTCTAGCATGGAATATAAGCTTTATCATGAACAAGAATTATAATAATAACATCTTTATTATTGCCTCTAGGGCATAATTCCAACATTTATTGCAAAACAATTACCTACGTGGCATCAGTCAACTTGGTCAATCAGGTTTAGGGTCAAATTAATACCGGGACACTTTGGGATGCAAAGGCAGAGATTTCAACTTTTAAGGTTTAAATCGTTGGACTTTTATGAACTAAGGATTGAAAATGGACTTTTTTTCCATAACAGAATTGAGACATACACCGGTTGTATTTGCACGGGAGCATTTATGGGTCGGTGGCCGCGGCTCTCTTCCGTTCGTCGGCAACTCCTCGACCGCCACCTTCAGCGACACGACCGACCGCAACATGTCCGGCGGAATGGCGGGCGACGCCTTCACGACGGACATGATCGCCTCCGGTTCGGCAGCAGTCGGCATCAGCTCCTTCTTCACTCAGGAACAGTCCCGGGCCGACGCCGAACATGGCCGCGAGTCCTAGGATTTCTCCGAAGGCCAGGCCGACCAGTCGCAAGCCGAGGATGGGAAGGATGCCTGATGAGTGCATATTTGCATCATGTTTTATATTATATTTTTTTGCATTGGAGTTGTAGGGTTCGCAGCATAGAAAACAAAAAAAATTCCTACGATGGGAACTATGTACCAAGATCTATCTACTAGATACAAACAACGGGCGGATGTATATCCATAGAGAACATACCCTTGAAGACCGACAAAGCTTAACGAGTTCAACTCGTGGTTGATGTAGACGATCTTTTGCCGATCTCAAGATCGAGAGGAAGTCCTAGCGCCGCAAAGCAGCAGCGCATCCGTGCTCGCACACACGTACAAGACACCGGGCAACCTCCGCCTCCTCGCTCCAGCGATGCAGCGGAAGCACAACCCTTTCTTGCCGAATAGCCACCGGGAACATGTATCTCCCTAGTCCGAGACCATGGGGGATAAATTCTAGAGGGGGAGAGAGATCCTTCACGAGGAGGTGTGAGAGACAAGTGAGAGGAGGGGCTCCTTTTATAGGAGGAGGGGGGCACCCAAGGGGGTGTCCGCCGGCCATGGGGGCTGCCCCCTCCCCTCCTTCATTCACGTGGGTGGAGACTCCACTCACAAAATGTCCCTTCAATTTTCTCCACTCAAAAGTCCACTCAAATTCCCATTAAATTTCCACCAAATTTAATGCAAACTCTCATTAAATAAAACTCTTTTATTTTATTCAGAATTTTGTAAATTACTTTAATGACAAACATTCACAAATAACCCCTTGCTATAATTCCATTTCACATGCATAACCACTTTATGCAATTTCACCCGAAAACCTGTTTCGGTATCTAGTGAAATAAATTCGTGCGCTTGTTTATTCTTTCGGCATGAAACAGTTGCTCCAACTGGATGCCAGTGTCCCTTAAGTGTGTCACCCTACGGTTTGCGAATAATGCGGATATGATCGAGACCCTTCTCCGATCAATAATCAGTAGCGGGACCTGGAGATCCATACCGACTCCCACACATTCAACGATGACTTTTCCTGTGATCGCCGGAACCTTTTACGCTTGTATCTTAATCTCTTTGTTTCACGATATATTACATGTCCGAGATCCGATCATCGGTATCTCCATACCTAGTTTGATCTCGTTACTGACATGCACTCTTTTCTTGTTCCCCTGATATAACATTCTAGTGATCAAATCACTTGCTTGCAAGCTAACCAATGTGATATCACCGAGAGGGCCCAGAGCATATCTATCCGTCATCGGGATGAACAAATTCCACTCTTGATCCATGATTCTCAACATAACACTTTAGTAGCTTTGAAGCCATCTTTATAATCACCCGATTCACGGAGTGACGTTTGATGTCAACAAGAAACTCTTCCGTGTTAGTGATTGGCATGATCTCATGGTCTAAGGATTAGGACTGCTTCGTAGTTTGTTTATAGCAATATAAACTCAATGACTTTGATCGTAATGCTATACTTGGATGAATGTTCATCACACCATTACACTAATGTTGTGATCTCGTTATTAACAACATCCAATGTCTATGATCAGAAACCGTCATCATCTTGTTAATCAATGAACTAGTTTATGAGAGAGGCATAACTAGGAACTTTCTGCTTGTTTATTAAACACACATGTATTAACGTTTCAGTATTAATACAATTATAGCATAAAATAAACATCTATCATATACTTGGAATACACATAATAAACATTTTATTATTGCCTCTCGGGGCATATTCCTTGATCTCCACTTGCACTAGAGACAATAATCCAGTTACATTGTGATGTATCTAACACCCATGGAGTTCTGGTGTAGATCATGTTTTGCTCTAGGGAGAGTTTTAGTCAATGGATCTGCTACATTGAGATCCGTATGTACTTTACAAATCTTTATATCTCCATCCTTGACATGCTCGCGGATGGAGTGAAACCGGCGCTTAATATGCTTGGAATGCTTGTGAGACCTTGGCTCTTTGGCATTGGCAATGGCACCATTGTTGTCACAATAGATCACCATTGGGTCCAACGCGTTTGGAACCACACCTAGTTCGGATATGAACTCCTTCATCCAAACTGCTTCCTGAGCCGCTTCTGAAGGAGCAACATATTCGGTCTCCGTTGTTGATCCCGCCACCACAGGTTGTTTGGAGCTCCTCCAACTAACCGCTCCGCCATTCATGAGAAATACGTATCCGGATTGATACTTAGAGTCATCCGGATCAGTGTCAAAGCTAGCGTCTACATAACACTTAGCGACGAGCTCTTCTTCACCTTCGTATACAAAAAACATATCCTTAGTTCTTCGCAAGTACTTAAGGATATTCTTGACCGCTTTCCAGTGTTCCAAACCTGGATCCGATTGGTACCTACTAGTCAAACTAATAGCATGTGCCACATCCGGTCTTGTACATAGCATGGCGTACATTATAGAGCCTATGGCTGAAGCATAGGGGACCTTGTCCATTATCTCTCTTTCTTCCGCCGAAGCCGGACTTTGAGTCTTACTCAATGTCGTGCCTTGTGTCATAGGTAAGAACCCCTTCTTACTATCTTCCATTTTAAACTTCTTTAAAATCTTATCAAGGTATGTACTTTGCGATAGCCCTATTAGGAGCCTAGATCTATCTCTATAGATCTTTATGCCTAATATGTATGACGCTTCACCTAGGTCCTTCATTGAAAATTTGCTGTTTAGATAACTTTTAACACTGTTTAAAAGATCTATATCATTTCCGATCAATAATATGTCATCCACACATAATATCAGAAATGCCACATTGCTCCCACTCACTTTCTTGTAAATACAAGCTTCTCCATAAGTTTGGACAAATCCAAACTCTTTGATCACCTCATCAAAGCGGAGATTCCAACTTCGTGATGCTTGCTTCAATCCATAGATGGATCGCTGAAGCTTGCACACCTTGTTAGCATCCTTAGGATCGACAAAACCCTTTGGTTGTATCATATACAATTCTTGTTCAATATTACCATTGAGAAACGCGGTTTTGACATCCATCTGCCATATCTCATAATCGAAATATGCAGCAATTGCTAACATAATCCTAACTGACTTTAGCATCGCTACGGGAGAGAATGTCTTATCGTAGTCAACTCCTTGAATTTGTCGAAACCCCTTTGCGACAAGTCGAGCTTTATAGACGGTTACATTACCATCAGCATCGGTTTTCTTTTTGAAAATCCATTTGTTCTCCACGGCCTTTCGGTCGTGAGGTAAGTCCACCAAGTTCCAAGCTTGATTTTCATACATGGATTCCATCTCGGATTTCATGGATTCTAACCATTTGTTGGAATCTGGGCTCATCATCGCTTCTTCATACGTCGCAGGGTCATCATTTTCATCAACCATGAAATTCATGACAGGATTTCCGTACAGCTTGGGAGATGCACGCGTCCTGTTTGACCTACGAGGTTCGGTAGTACTCTCTTTTGGAGTTTCATGATCATTATCATTAGTTCCCTCTTCAACAGGTGGAGCCAACTCCGGAACAACTTCCGGCGATGCGCTACTCGCCATACTTTGAAGAGAAGGTTCAATAACCTCTTCGAGTTCTACCTTCCGACTACTCACACCTTTCGCGAGAAACTCTTTCTCTAGAAAGGATCCATTCTTGGCAACAAAAACCTTGCCCTTGGATCTGTGATAGAAGGAATACCCAATAGTTTCCTTAGGGTATCCAATGAAGACGCATTTTTCCGCTTTGGGTTCGAGTTTATCCGGTTGAAGTTTCTTCACATAAACATCACATCCCCAAACTTTAAGAAATGACAGCTTAGGTTTGTTTCCAAACCACAATTCATACGATGTCTTTTCAACGGATTTAGATGGTGCCCGATTTAAAGTGAATGCAGCAGTTTCTAGTGCATAGCCCCAAAATGACAATGGCAAGTCCGTCAGAGACATCATAGATCGAACCATATCTAATAAAGTACGATTACGATGTTCCGACACACCATTTCGCTGTGGTGTTCCGGCAGGTGTGAGTTGTGAAACAATTACACACTCTTTCATGTGAGTGCTAAACTCGTAACTTAGATACTCACCTCCACGGTTGGACCGTAGAAATTTGATCTTTCTATTACGATGATTTTCCACTTCATTCTGAAATTCCTTGAACTTTTTAAAGGTTTCAGACTTGTGTTTCATCAAGTAGATATAACCGTATCTACTCAAATCATCTGTGAAAGTAACAAAATAACGATATCCACCTCGGCCGACACACTCATTGGACCACATACATCAGAATGTATGATTTCCAATAAATCATCGCCTGCTCCATTGAACCGGAAAACAGCGTTCTAGTCATCTTGCCCATAAGGCATGGCTCACATGTATCAAATGATTCATAATCAAGTGATTCCAAAAGTCCATCCGAATTGAGCTTCTTCATGCGTTTAACGCCAATATGACCTAGACGGCAGTGCCACATATATGCGGATATATCATCATTTAGTTTAATCCTTTTAGCATCAACATTATGAGTATGTGTAACATTATTATCGAGATCCAAAAGAAATAAACCATTCATCATTGGTGCATGACCATAAAATATTTCATTCATATAAATGGAACAAACATTGTTCTCGGATTTAAATGAATAACCACTTCGCATCAAACACGATCCAGATACAATGTCATGCTCAGTGCAGGCACCAGATAACAATTATTCAAGTTTATAACTAATCCCGACGGCAAGTGGAGAGGCAGCGTTCCGACGACGATCACATCAACGCTTGATCCATTGCCGACACGCATCTTGACCTCACCCCTTGCTAGCGGTTGCTTGTTCCCCCATTCGATTCGAGTTACAAATATTAGCAACCGAACCGATATCAAATACCTGGTGCTCTGCGAGCACTAGTCAAGTACACATCAATAACATGTATATCATATATACCTTTGTTTGCCTTGCCGGCTTTCTTGTCGCCAAATACTTGGGCGATTCGCTTCGATGGCGATCCCTTATAATAGTAGCACTTGTATCGGACTTAGGTCCAACTCGGGGTTTCTTTTCAGCATCGCAATGTGCTTGCCGCCTTACTTCCTTCCGTTTTCCCTTCTTGTCTTTCTTGAAACCAGTGTTCCTATTGATCATCAACACTTGATGTTCCTTTTGATCTCCACTGCAGTTTTAAGCATTGTAAGCTCGGGGAGAGACTTCTTCATGCCTTGCATATTATAGTTCATCAAGCTCTTATAGCTAGGTGGCGTAGAGAACACGATGGATGCCTAAGTCAATGGGAATCGATATTCCCAAGGACACAAGCTTATCGGCGTAACCCGACATCTTGAGTACATGCTCACTAACGGAGTTGTGCTCTTCCATCATGCAGCTAAAGAACTTTTCTGAAGTGTTGTAGCTCTCTACAACAGCATGTGTGTCGAAAATCATTTTCAACTCACCCATTGTATCAAAAGCATTGCCATTTTCGAAACGCTTTCGAAGTTCCGGCTCTAGCCCATACAATATGTCGCAATGAACTGAGTTGCGGTCCTCCTGACGAGTCTGATAGACATTATTCTCCTCGTCAGGGGCATCCTCTAAAGGTGGGGGGCCTAACGGCGCTTCTAGCACGTATTGCTTTTGTGCAGCAGAGAGGAGAATCCTCAAATTCATGGCCCATTCGGTAAAGTTGATACCCTTCGTTGCAAGTTTCTCTTTCTCCATGAACACATTGAAATTAAAAGCAGGTGGTGCCATCTACAACAGAATTTGTAAAGTTTAGACTAAGTGTATGATAGATTGAGTTCAACTAATCCATATTACGAATGAACTCCCACTCAAAAACGACATCCCTTGTGCCTTTTTGGTGATTACATGAACCAAATCCACTACACCAAGTCCGATCATCACGTGAGTCGGTGTAGCTTCAAAGGCGAGCATCAAATGGGCATCATATCTACTATATGACTCATGATTAACCTTTCGGTCTGTGTTCCGAGGCCATGTATGTACATGCTAGGCTCGCCAAGTTAGAACCTTAGGATTCGCGTGTGTAACTTTTTTACACCCGAAATATGGTCGTGGATCCAAGAACACCCGATCATCACGTGATGTCTTGGAGCGACGAAAACATAATCGGTGCATACTAAAGGAAGAACACATTCTTATCTTGATATTTAAAAGAGGGATCATCTTATTATGCTAACAAAGCGCTCAACAAGCAATATAAGATGCTATCAAACATCACATGTTTATTAGTGAAATGATATGGTTCCCGCATATGATGTCTATCATGTGCACCGTGTTATGATCACTATCATACCTATATGTGTAAGTCCAAGGTCTATGGAGATTACACGTTATGTATGTTGTAAGAGTATCATCTCATACTTCTACTTACAACATCACCATATCATAACACTAGCCCAGCAACAATCTAAACTAGACGCCTCTAATTTATCCATTGCAAGTTTTACGTGGCTTAGGGCTTTCGAGATAGAACCGTTCTTACCTACAAACATGAAACACAACGAGGATAACCAAATTGTTGACAACTCGTTGCAAAATAGATATTGACTATAGTAGGAGAGACAGACACCCGCTAGCCACTTATGCAAACTAGTTGCATGTTGTAGCACCCTCAGAATCGGACCTATGCAAGTTTGAGCAAAATTCGCCAAACCCGCATAGAAACGATTCAAAGGTGCCCACCAGGCACTTTCGTGCGGGTGAAAAACGAAGTAATAACATTACACAACAGTCCTCGATGGGACCCACAGAACAGATATATATATGACTCAAAGAGTCAAGAAGATGATATAATATACAAGATCCAAATCACCTTGAAAATGGTAGGCGTCCGACTACGGACAAGAAGCAAATGGGGCTAAGAGCCCCAAGAATAACCAATGGCGTCCATAACCCCCGAGCCAAGCGGAAGGGTAACCACCGCTAACGTCGATCTCAAAACGCTTAAACAAAAGGGTGTCGACAAAGGGCAAAGGAAAAAAGAAGGAGCGTCAAGATCGAGGCCAAGACACATGAGGCTAGAATTCGGCGGTCCTACATAGGTATGGTGGATCAAGCGGCAGCGTACAGCATGCACTGAACAACCTATAGAGACTCGATACAACTGGCGGTTATCAGAGAGGGATAAGAATGACCTATTCGGATCCAACTTGAAGCTAACACCAAACAAACCCACCCTGGTGTTTCCCCCTCGAGCCCAAACGAGGAAGTCAACCGAGGAACTCACACCGTTGGCAGTTTTATTTATTCAGTTATCGTTGCCGCAATTACTAGTTAGGTATAGATGATCGTCCTGATAAAATAAGCAGTGGGCCCTTTTAGTTAATCATTCCGTTGTAGTTGCAGCAATTACTAATCAGATATGAATAGCATGAGATATCCCATAAAACCCAGCAGTTGTTGGTACTTTTATTCAGCCATTCCGTTGTAGTTGCAAGATTTACTAGTCAGGTACAATGGTCGCAGGCGACAACTCAAACAAGCAATTGTGGGCAGTATTATTTAGCCATTCCGTTATAGTGAAGCTGATTACTAGTCATTATAAGTCAAATTTATAGCAGTAAACTTTAGTTATGCTTGTCTATGATCGAGATACTGTGCTCCAAGTCGTCCATATCCGCGGACACGGCTTTCAGAAAGTTTTACCCGGTCGGGGTGCACCAATAGCAACACACGCTCGATCAACCTCGGAAAAACCAAATCAAAACCCAACGAGGCTTTCACGAATGAACAATCACAGGATTCAGAAATATTTCAGGGGGCCACCCCTTAAGTAGAATCCACAACGGAGTAAGCAAGCTCCGAGACGGCCTCAAGGTTATGGGGACGGCTGTGAACGATCGGGAACCCGAAAGTGTGGCTGGGCTTGTCGACACCGGAATCGTGCCATGATCCTAAAGACAAAGGTGCTCCTCGCACAATTTAAATACATAAAGTAGCATGGCATAAGTACAGATAGTAAATAAAACCTCAAACTAGTTTGTGGCCCCAAGAAATAAGCGGAATCAAGCTCGCCTGTGGTCCCATATACCTCCGGATGTGGATAGCGCGATAAATCAAGGAACAGAATCAAGTACTCGGGGTCTTACGGACACAAGTGAGCGGGAAAAACCAAATAGCAGATGTTGCTCACGGTGCCACTTTCTTTAGTTATCCCACTACTCGAGTTAAGTTGTTTAGGTACCTCGTTATTCAACAGACTCTCACATACCCTCACGATGTTTGTTCTACAACTCGCATGGCTCAAACAACTCCTATAGTAATGGCTCATGGGGTGGAGGAACAAGCTTGGTGGGGTTTAAAAGTAAAGGCTATGCAGACTTGGGATTCATTTTAATGCAATCGCGACTCAATGATGCAAGAATAAGATAGAGGCAATAGGTATGTATGCAAGCATGTGGAAGTGCTTGCAGTATCTCGATTGAAGCAAGGACGGATCTGGGTAGTGCTCCGGTTCTCTTGATACAACCCCCGATGTCTATCCGAGAAAAACCAAACAAACAAGGCCAACATGAATATAGAGCACAAGCATATGAATAAGATGCGTCAAGCAAACAATCATGCCATGATGAATGATGCACAATTTACATGGCAAGTAAGGTAGCATGGCATGGTGAGGTGTGGTGGACAAGAAAATAACATTTAAGTGGGTTTTAGTCACATTTCATTGCCATAACAGTTGTTGTTCAATATATATTTATATGATGCATGCTGCAATTGAAGTCATGGATAGCATAAACAGAAAGGTCTCGTCGAGCTGATCAATTTAGACTCATTATTTGCTTAATTTGGAATTATAAAACAAAAGTTATGAATTATTGAAAATCCAGTGGCATTGGTGGTAATTTAAATGAACTTGGAATTTTTAATTGTGCAAAAGTCAAATTGGATGGTATATTTGGAATCCTCTCATTTTTCTGATATCCATACATATATTATTTGTCATATTTGGATTTAGTATGGAAAAGTTATTACAAATCTGAATTAGATTTGAATTTGAATTAATTTAAACTAAGTTTGAATTTTAAAACAGTGTCTGAACGTTTTCCACTTCTCCTACTCCCTACTGGGTCGCAGACAGGTGGGCCAGGGGTTTTGCGGACCCACACTCCAGTGCCTGGGAACCAGAGGGACTGCGGGTTGAGTTTGGAAAAGCTCAGGAGCCTTTTTGCAAAAACACACAGACGCAGACAAGTGGGCCGGCTGGACCGCGGGTTGGCAAAACAGAAGCTGGGGGGGTTTTCGCAAAAGGCCGCGGTGCACTGTACTTCTTCCTCATCTGACCCAACCACGCATCCGCAGAGAAGAAAAAGGGAACAGGGGCTCGATCCGGGATCTGAGGCGAGGCAGCACGCCACCGCCACGGGCTAGGCTGGGGTGCCGGTGAGGGGCGCGCTAGATAGGGTGGTCGCGTCGGGAGCTAGCAGAACACGCTCACCGCCGCCAAGAGGCGCCGACGAAGCCGGCGGCGGCAGGAAGCGAGGCGGGTGGAGAGCATGTCTAGGAGGGTCGATGGCTTACCGCGAGGCGGATGGAGGGCTTGGATCGGGGCGGGGAGCAGAGGATCAGCGTCGAGGCAGACGGACGGCGAGGCTAGGGTTCCGGCTCGGGCGGCGCTAATGCGGGCTCGGTCCTTCTCCTCCGCTGCGTGTCTGGTCGATCTGGGGCTGGCCTTGGTCTTCAGCCTCCTCGATGGCGCCTTGACGCTGGAACGGTTGGACGGTGGAGGCCGAGGTGCGACGAGGGAGATGGGGCAGAGAGGGGAGGCAGGCTGGGTGGATCTGGGGAAGGCTAGGAGGAGGAGAGGATAAGAACGCTGGCGAGGTGGGGTTGCGTGGATGGCGTGGGAGGAGGTGGCTTTTACCGAGGGATTAGGGGTTGGGGCTGGGAGAGAGTGGGTGAGGGGCCGTGGCAAGTGGGACCCGGGGTGGGTCGGCAAGGCGAGGATGATGGCGGCAAGGCTGTGGCCGGCTGGTGGGGGCCACGCGGCAGAGAGGTGGAATGGGGCTGCGTGGGGGTGAGCTGAGAGGGTGAGAGAGAGAGGAAAAAGGGGAGAGAGGCTGGGGGGTGACGTGGCGGAGGGTGATTGGGTGAGAGAGAGGGAGAGATGAGGTGGCGAGGTCTGATTGGGTGGAGTGATGTGGAGGGGAGGCTGGGTAGGTTAGTGGGTAGCTCTAGGATTTTTACAGGGCTGGTTTGGGGTGGACCGTTTTAAATGCAGGGCGCTCGTCGGGTTGGCCCGTTTGACTGCCCCTACTAAAATAATTATAAATTTTATTTGTGTTAATTGGACCATTTGCAAACCGATAGCGACAAAACAAAATACTCCGGAGCCCCGGGGTTTGGCGTTTGAATAAAGATGGGGCGTTTTAGAGAACAAAACGGGCTTTGCGGAAATAGTTTTGGCAAACAATGCATGATGATGACGATGCAATGCACAAATTCAACGCGATTTTCTAGTAGTGGTTTTGCGGGATGCCACAATTCGACACCACTAACAATGGATCTCGCCCTCGAGATCCGCCTCATGGTACCGGTAGGGAGGTCGGCGATCTGCGTCTTCTCGCTTCGTGTAGATCCTCGCGACACCACTAACAAGAGGTCGTTGATCCTGTTCATCAAGAGAGCACTCCGGATAACCAACAGACGAAGTTAAAGGTAAGGCCACCTCTAACTTCAGCGGAAGGAGTAGAATTGCATCGATCCACTATTCAATATACCGAGCAAATGATAAGAGTAGTGGTATGGTCGCGACTCCATCCCGCACTCAAAGCATTACTATGTACACGAATAGACGGATTATGCAACCAACCCTCGGATTCAGACTGAAGATCTCGACAAGCGAGGTTCGGATCAAAGGAGTGATGCAGACTCTGCATCGGATCTGGCATAGAGGATGTCGTCGCGTCGGAAAACACCGTAAGGCACAAACAAGGAACAAAGAATGGTAACACCGTGGACGGATTTCTCAAGCAGCGTGAACACCGGATGGAAGCGCACCGTTATCCAAGAAGGAAGCGAAACCCTGAAGGTACGACGGATCCCAACCACGAGAAATCCTGGACTCGAAGTAAAGATAAGAGAGCAGATTCAAAACACGTCGAGGTAAGAGGAGAAACGAGAGGGTAAGGAGTAAAATCAGACCTAACCAGAACTAACCGGTTTTTGCAAAATAGTTTTGACACTCTACTTGGTAGTTAGCTAGGTTATCCTACAGTTTGGACTTCAGGGGTATCGCAACCGCTGAGCTCGATACCACTCAGTAGCACCCTCGAGAATCGGACCTATGCAAGTTTGAGCAAAATTCGCCAAACCCGCATAGAAACGATTCAAAGGTGCCCACCAGCACTTTCGTGGTGGAAAACGAAGTAATAACATTACACAAGTCCTCGATGGGACCCACGTAAGCAGATATATATACATGACTCAAAGAGTCAAGAAGATGATATAATATACAAGATCCAAATCACCTTGAAAATGGTAGAGTCCGACTACGGACAAGAAGCAAATGGGGCTAAGAGCCCAAGAATAACCAATGCCCATAACCGCCTGTGCCAAGCCGAAGGGTAACCACGCTAACGACGTCGATCTCAAAACCCGCTTAAACAAAAGGGGTGCCGACAAAGGGCAAAGGAAAGAAGGAGCGTCGATCGAGGCCAAGACACGCGAGGCTAGAATTCGGCGGTCCTCGCCTACATAGGTATGGTGGACTGAAGCGGCAGCGGCAGCATGCACTGAACAACCTATAGAGACTCGATACAACTGGCGGTTATCAGAGAGGGATAAGAATGACCTATTCGGATCCAACTTGAAGCTAACACCAAACAAACCCACCCTGGTGTTTCCCCCTCGAGCCCAAACGAGGAAGTCAACCGAGGAACTCACACCGTTGGCAGTTTTATTTATTCAGTTATCGTTGCCGCAATTACTAGTTAGGTATAGATGATCGTCCTGATAAAATAAGCAGTGGGCCCTTTTAGTTAATCATTCCGTTGTAGTTGCAGCAATTACTAATCAGATATGAATAGCATGAGATATCCCATAAAACCCAGCAGTTGTTGGTACTTTTATTCAGCCATTCCGCTAGAAGTTGCAAGATTTACTAGTCAGTACAATGGTCGCAAGTTTACAACTCAAACAAGCAATTGTGGGCAGTATTATTTAGCCATTCCGTTATAGTGAAGCTGATTACTAGTCATTATAAGTCAAATTTATAGCAGAACTTTAGTTATGCTTGTCTATGATCGAGATATCAGGCTCCAAGTCGTCCATATCCGCGACACGGCTTTGAGAAAGTTTTACCCGGTGGGTGCACCAATAGCAACACACGCCGATCAACCTGAAAAACCAAATCAAACCCAACGAGGCTTTCACGAATGAACAATCACAGATTCAGAAATATTTCAGGGGCCACCCTTAAGTAGAATCCACAACGGAGTAAGCAAGCTCAGAGGCGCCTCAAGGTTATGGGGACTACCAGAACGATCGGGAACCCGAAAGTGTGGCTGGGCTTGTCGACACCGCGAATCGTGCCATGATCCTAACAAGACAAAGTGCTCCTCGCACAATTTAAATACATAAAGTAGCATGGCATAAGTACGGATAGTAAATAAAACCTCAAACTAGTTTGTGGCCCCAAGAAATAAGACGGAATCAAGCTCGCCTGGGGTCCCATATACCTCCTGATGTGGATAGCGATAAATCAAGGAACAGGAATCAAGTACTGGGTCTTACGGACACAAGTGAGCAGGAAAACCAAATAGCAGATGTTGCTCACCGGTGCCACTTTCTTTAGTTATCCCAGAACTACTCAGGTTAAGTTGTTTAGGTACCTCGTTACTCAACAGACTCTCACATACCCTACGCATGTTGTTCTACGACTCGCATGGCTCAAACAACTCCTATAGTAATGGCTCATGGGGTGGAGGAACAAGCTTGGTGGGGTTTAAAAGTAAAGGCTATGCATACTTGGGATTCATTTTAATGCAATCGCGACTCAATGATGCAAGAATAAGATAGAGGCAATAGGTACTGTATGTATGCAAGCATGTGGAAGTGCTTGCCTGGTATCTCAGTTGAAGCAAGGGACGGATCTGGGTAGTGCTCCTGGTTCTCTTGATACAACCCACCAAAGGTTCATCCGAGAAAACCAAACAAACAAGGCCAACATGAATATAGAGCACAAGCATATGAATAAGATGCGTCAAGCAAACAATCATGCCATGATGAATGATGCACAATTTACATGGCAAGTAAGGTAGCATGGCATGGTGAGGTGTGGTGGACAAGAAAATAACATTTAAGTGGGTTTTAGTCACATTTCATTGCCATAACAGTTGTTGTTCAATATATATTTATATGATGCATGCTGCAATTGAAGTCATGGATAGCATAAACAGAAAGGTCTCGTCGAGCTGATCAATTTAGACTCATTATTTGCTTAATTTGGAATTATAAAACAAAAGTTATGAATTATTGAAAATCCAGTGGCATTGGTGGTAATTTAAATGAACTTGGAATTTTTAATTGTGCAAAAGTCAAATTGGATGGTATATTTGGAATCCTCTCATTTTTCTGATATCCATACATATATTATTTGTCATATTTGGATTTAGTATGGAAAAGTTATTACAAATCTGAATTAGATTTGAATTTGAATTAATTTAAACTAAGTTTGAATTTTAAAACAGTGTCTGAACGTTTTCCACTTCTCCTACTCCCTACTGGGTCGCAGACAGGTGGGCCAGGGGTTTTGCGGACCCACACTCCAGTGCCTGGGAACCAGAGGGACTGCGGGTTGAGTTTGAAAGCTCAGAGCCTTTTTGCAAAAACACATGACGCAGACAAGTGGGGCTGGACCGCTGGTTGGCAAAACAAGCTGGGGGTTTCGCAAAAGGTCATGTGCATCGTATTTTCCTTCGTCGTTTAATCGAACCACGCATCCGACGGAGAAGAAAAAAGGGCAACGCGCCGGCTCGATCCGGGATCGAGGTACAGCACGCCGGCCGCCACCGGGCTAGGCCGGGTAGGTCTTTGGTGAGGGGGCGCGCTAGATAGGGTGGTCGCTCGAGCTAGCAGAACACGCCGCCGCCGCATGCAGAGCGCCGACGAAACGAACGCCGGTGAAGCGAGGCGGGAGAGCATGTCTAGGAGGGTTTGTGGCTTATCGCGAGGCGATGGAGGGCTTGGATCGGGCGGGAGCAGAGGATCAGCCGAGGCGCATTTGACGGGCGAGGCTAGGGTTCCGCGGGCGGCGCTGCACGGCGGCTCCGGTCCTTCTCCTCCGTCTGCGTGTGGTCGATCTGGGCTGGCCTTGGTCTTCGTGCCTCCTCGATGGCGCACTTGACTGAACAGTTGGACGCGGTGAGGCCGAGGGTGCACGAGGGAGATGGGGCAGAGGGAGAGGCGGGCACTGGGTGGATCTGGGAAGGCTAGGAGGGAGGAGAGGATAAGAACGCCAGGGCGAGGTGGGGGTTGCGTGGATGGCGTGGGAGGGGAGGTGGCTTCGGCTGAGGGGATTAGGGGTTGGGGCCTGGGGAGAGAGTGGCTGAGGGGTGGGCCGTGCGGCGAGTGGGACCCGGGGGTCAGGGGGTGGGTCGGCGCGCGCGTGGTGAGGATGTGGCGCGTGCGGGCGCTGGCCGGCTGGTGGGGGCCACGCGGCAGAGAGGTGGAATGGGGCTGCGTGGGGGTGAGCTGAGAGGGTGAGAGAGAGAGGAAAAAGGGGAGAGAGGCTGGGGGGTGACGTGGCGGAGGGTGATTGGGTGAGAGAGAGGGAGAGATGAGGTGGCGAGGTCTGATTGGGTGGAGTGATGTGGAGGGGAGGCTGGGTAGGTTAGTGGGTAGCTCTAGGATTTTTACAGGGCTGGTTTGGGGTGGACCGTTTTAAAATCTGGGGCGGTCGTTCGGGTCGGATTGGCCCGTTCGACTGCCCCTACTAAAATAATTATAAATTTTATTTGTGTTAATTGGACCATTTGCAAACCGATAGCGACAAAACAAAATACTCCGGAGCCCCGGGGTTTGGCGTTTGAATAAAGATGGGGCGTTTTAGAGAACAAAACGGGCTTTGCGAAAATAGTTTTGGCAAACAATGCATGATGATGACGATGCAATGCACAAATTCAACGCGATTTTCTAGTAGTGGTTTTGCGGGATGCCACACATGTCAAGCGTGGAACAGGTCTCATGTGCAAGGACATGTAAAGTTTGTCCGGGCCGCTTCATCCCACTATGACACCAATATCCAAAATTACAACAAAGGAGCAACAACATGATCATCATCGCCCACATACTCATATGTGTACTACCCGTGTAAAGTATCTACACATAGATCCGGCTCTGATACCACTGTAGGGTTCGCAACATAGAATACAAAAAATTTCCTACGATGGGAACTATGTACCAAGATCTATCTACTAGATACAAACAACGGGCGGATGTATATCCGTAGAGAACATACCCTTGAAGACCGACAAAGCTTAACGAGTTCAACTCGTGGTTGATGTAGACGATCTCTTGCCGATCTCAAGATCGAGAGGAAGTCCTAGCGCTGCAAAGCATAAGCGCATCCGGTCGCACACACGTACAAGACACCGGGCAACCTCCGCCTCCTCGCTCCAGCGATGCAGCGGAAGCACAACCCTTTCTTGCCGAATAGCCACCGGGAACATGTATCTCGCTAGTCCGAGACCATGGGGGATAAATTCTAGAGGGGGAGAGAGATCCTTCACGAGGAGGTGTGAGAGACAAGTGAGAGGAGGGGCTCCTTTTATAGGAGGAGGGGGGCACCCAAGGGGGTGGCCGCCGGCCATGGGGGCTGCCCCCTCCCCTACTTCATTCATGTGGGTGGACACTCCACTCACAAAATGTTCCTTCAATTTTCTCCACCCAAAAGTCCACTCAAATTCCCATTAAATTCCCACCAAATTTAATGCAAACTCTCATTAAATAAAACTCTTTTATTTTATTCAGAATTTTGTCAATTACTTTAATGACAAACATTCACAAATAACCCCTTTCTAGAATTCCATTTCACATGCATAACCACTTTATGTAATTTCACCCGAAAACCTGTTTCGGTATCTAGTGAAATAAATTCCTGCGCTTGTTTATTCTTTCGGCATGAAACATTTGCTCCAACTGGATGCTAGTGTCCCTTAAGTGTGTCACCCTACGGTTCGTGAATAATGCGGACATGATCGAGACCCTTCTCCGATCAATAATCGAGCGGACCGAGATCCATCTCGACTCCCACACATTCAACGATGACTTTTCCTGTGATCGTCGGAACCTTTTATGCTTGTATCTTAATCCCTTTGTTTCACAATATATTACATGTCCGAGATTCGATCATCGGTATCTCCATACCTAGTTTGATCTCGCATCGGCATGCACTCTTTTCGCTCCGTGATATAACATTCTAGTGATCAAATCACTTGCTTGCAAGCTAACCAATGTGATATCACCGAGAGGGCCCAGAGCATATCTATCCGTCATCGGGATGAACAAATTCCACTCTTGATCCATGATTCTCAACATAACACTTTAGTAGCTTTGAAGCCATCTTTGTAATCACCCAGTTACGGAGTGACGTTTGATGTCAACAAGAAACTCTTCCGGTGTTAGTGATTGGCATGATCTCATGGTCTAATAGGACTACTTCGTAGTTTGTTTATAGCAATATAAACTCAATGACTTTGATCGTAATGCTATACTTCGGATGAATGTTCATCACACCATTACACTAATGTTGTGATCTCGTTATTAACAACATCCAATGTCTTTGATCAGGAAACCGTGATCATCTTGTTAATCAACGAACTAGTTTATAAGAGAGGCATAACTAGGAACTTTCTGTTTGTTTATTAAACACACATGTATTAACGTTTTCGTATTAATACAATTATAGCATGCAAAATAAACAACTATCATATACTTGGAATACACATAATAAACATTTTATTATTGCCTCTCAGGGCATATTCCCTTCAGGAGTGGTAGGATCTTGGTATTTTACGGTGTTTGCGCACACCGTTTATGTTTATTTTCACCAGGATCAGATCAGATGATGGATACGATGGCCACAATTCTTGGATCAGTTATATTGGAGTGAAATGGAGCCAAAAACAACGTAAATTGCTTATTTGAGAAATATTAATAACACCAGAAAAAACTCGAAGCAATTGGAGGGTACAGAAGGGTTAACGACCAACTATACGGCGGGAAGAAAAAGTATTTCGGCCGTATAGTTCCCGTTGTATAGTTGGCGTCGACACCGCCTTCTCAAATAGTTTCACCCCGTGCAACTGGATCAGAAAGACGACACACAAAACACTCAGAAATCACTGAAACCTCACCTCCGGAAGGTATCTGGAGGGGGAACTCATCCACCAGGATCCATCTTCGCCCTGCACAGATCCAGGAGGCTAAGGCATCGATCTTCATCATCAACCGCTGCATCACCATCATCTCCATCCATCCCATCTACATCTTGTCTAGATCTTGTTGTAATTTCCGTACTCGTGGATCTATACAAGTACTATTCATCTATGATATATTCTATTACTTTTGCCGTAATGTTGATTGCCGCCATGTCTGAGTAGATCATTAGTTCTTGGGAAGATGGAGAAACCCTTGTATAAGATAGAAATAAGATAAAATTTATTATGATATTCATTGTTGTGACCATGTGTTAGATTATCTTCATCTTGATGTTGGGAGAAGTCGACCTCTCAACATTTGCCTCTAGTGGGGACTTGATGGAGGGAATTACTTATTGGTAGACAGAGGTGTGTTAGCACTTACAGTGTCTATAAAGCTGTTGGCACTCCTTACGTATCAACTTGGTAATCGAGAAAACTCACGAAACACTATCCATGCCATGGGATACGTCCTGCAGGATTATGTCCCTTAATAGCGCAGTAATTTAATTGATGTTGATTGTTGTCTGCTGTGGTTATGAGGATGATATGAGCAAGTGGTTGCTGTCTAATTGTCCAAATACGGAGTTCGTCCCATACATACATAGTTGAGAATGTTCATGATAATAATATTTACCTTAGCCCTTTATAATGCTAGTGGTGTATCCGCTAATCTCTGAGAACACTCTTCCCCACTGAATTTTCAAACTCTTTCACATACGCGATACTTAATTTCTGCATTCAGTTTTATTTACTTTACTCATTGTTATCTTATACAAAAAAACCCTAAAACACCTTTTTTACATAATACTCGCATTTTATCTTGTCACTTAGAACTTTATTTAGCATTTCTATTTTCAGTATTTTCAAAAGTTATCAGACTTCAGACTTGTCTTGACACACTTCTCTGACCTATAGCCAAAGCTATGCTGAGTTCATGCTTGTCCTGACACACTCCACCTTGCCTTTGCATCTCGTCCATGCACTCGACATGTATCGAGACGACACCAAGACGGAGTTCAAGTTCCACCACGTGTTCGCCGAGATCCATAAATGTGAGAATTGGGCGTATACTCGCGTGAGCCTCGCCAAGAACAAGAACGGCGTGTAGAACCCGGAGGTTCTCCCTGCTGCCGACGAAGGAAGACAAGACGTCGGCCAGAAGAAGACAAAGATGCTGAAAGCTACATGACCTCCCACCGAACGTCTCCACGCGTCTATCGAGAAGTGCATTGCAGACTCCAAGGCCAATGCCGAGAAGAGGGAGGAGAAGGCCAACGAGAGGTGGACGCAGCTGCTCCAGAACCAAGACATGAAGCTCGACCTCCTTAAGGCGAACTTTGCCGCCAAGAAGAGGAATACTGATCTCCAGTTCCTCATGGGTGGCGAAGACACCTTGCCGATGAGCCTGCGGGTCAAGGCCTGGTACATGGCGCGCCGCAACGCCATCCTCGACAAGGACATCCCAGCCAACACGCCAAGCTCTACGCAGACCATCACGACCGACACTCCTTCGCCGAGCTCTGTCTCCACCTCCTCCAATCCGTCGGCGGGTCACGTCCTGGCCGAAGAACCCATCCCCGTCGCACAAGACACGCCGGAGGAGCCCATCCCCATCAACAATTGATCACCGGAATTTATCCTATTTTGTAATAATTTGATTGCCGAACCATTTTTGGGCGTACTTCTATCGAACACCTTTGGCCGAGATTTCGCCGGCATGAACAAAGAAATTCAAATATGTGGCTGATTTTTCCTCGTCTAGGAACTTGGTCTAGGAACGTGAGTGGTAAACTGGACGCTCAGAGGACGAAAGTTACATCCGTCCAACGCTAAATAGCACCGAATTTCAGTCTAGGAATATCCAACGAGTGGAGGTGCTCTAAGAACATATCAGAAAGCTCAGGAAGTTCAAAAGGATAATAAAGTGACGCATCAGAAATGTGTCTTTAGTGAACACCTCGCCAAACTCTTCCAAGTGAATTGTCAACAGCTGCATCGATAGTCTCTCAACTGACGTAATCGCCCATAATCATCAGCTTTGCATTTTGTACCAGAAGATAACACAGCCGTGGATGACAAATTAGCAAGAGAAGTCACTAGAGAGTTTCCATAAGGAATCACTCTTTGACGAGAACGATGCAGCTCAAATTCTTCTTCCTGAATGCTAGCCAGAGATACTGCACGAGTCACACTAGAGGGTGCCTGCAGACGCACAACTGTGCGAAGCTCATCCTTCAAACCCATAACAAACTGAGACACAAAGAATTTAGTGTTCAGTGAAGGATCCATGGAAATTAACGGATACATGATCGTCTCAAATGTTGTCCGATACTCTAGCACGATACCAGTCTAGCGAAGCTGATGCAACTTGGACATGTGTATATCATACTCGTCCTGCCCAAATTCCTCGACAATTTCTGCACATAGCACCTCCCAGTTCATCATCGTGTGACACCTCTTATATGCCTGCCACCAGAGAGCCGCATGCCTGAAAAAATACATAGACGCCACCAGCAACCATTGATGGCGAGGGATAGAATACATCTCAAAGTAAGCGTGGCACAAATCAAACCACATATGTGGGTGAGTTCCATCAAACTTGGGAAAATCATGTTTAGGTGGCTTGGCAAAAAAATCCATAAGAGAATGAGGTGCTGAATGATACTCACGTCGTGGATTTCCTATAGCAGGAAGCTCACCCGTCTCCGTGTGAACCCCCTCGTGAACTCCCACCAGCGATATGAGGCCCGGTTGAACCAAATTTACCTTGGTGCTGTCCGCGAGGCGAGGTCCCCGCGTGACCGCTGTCAGGTACTGGAGGAATAGGCGGTGGTGGTTGAGCCCGCTTCTCCACCTCGCGCTGCTTCATCCGCACCTCATCAACACTCTCTTGTGTGGTCTCCAGCTGCTTGCCAAGGTTGGTTGCTTGGACTGCCATCGAATCAACATGAGAAAGTAAATCCCCCAATATTCTCGCATGAATCTGCTCAGGACTGCCAAGGTCAGATTCATGGGAGGACAAGTGATATAGCAGGATTCCACCGTGGTAATCAACCCAACACATGAATCCACCGGAAGAGAAGACGGCGCCTGTTCTCCAGCTGCAATTGATGTATTCCTTGTGTCGGTCGGGGGCATGTTGAGCCGCTTGTACTCCACATGTTCTTCTCTCATGAGTAAAGCAGCAGGTCGTCCACCTCCTCCCAACTATCGGTTTCACTGACGTAAGTTATGTTCAGATTCGCGACAAAGAACTCTTGGATGCTGCGGGCAATGGTAGTGTTTTCGCGCCGGCCTACCCAATGCAGGAGACGAAAGTAGATGCGACATCCATGGCTAGCGAGGGTCTATCCAGTCCAGGGGCGAAGGTAGAGACCGCGACCACGGTGTGTGTGCATCGGCCTTGAGACAAAGAAATTGTCTGGGTATTTGCTGGGACGCTCATCTTAACCGGTGATGACCATGTTGATGATGAGGAGGCCATCGTCCGTGGCCAAGACCCGTCTGCCGTACATGTGTTCAGCGGTGTGAAGCTGGACGCTAGAGGAAATCAGTGGCAAGGCAGGGCGGAGGGAGACACCAACGACTGGGCTAGTTCTCATTGCCCGGTGACGTCCATGTCGTTGTTTGCCAGCTTTTTGTCTAGGCCGACGTACGGGTCGAACAACACCCAACCAGTGCAGAGTGCAGACGCCCTGGGACTCGTATACCTGGACACGAGCTGGATGTCCAGCTCGTCGCCGAGCCACGAAAAGCTCGGGCTGGATTTGCCGAGCCCGAGCCAGCTCGTTGCCGCCGGCGAGTCGCACAACTAAGCTCGGTCCAAGATTCCGATGAGCTCGGTGCAGCTCGCGAGCCTGGCAGGGCCGTGTCACCGACATGTGAGCCTCTTCAACGGCAGCGGCGGAGCGGGCGTACAGCGATGGTGCGGGTGGCGCGTATGTAGGCAGGCTGGGCGGCGCCGGAGAAGGGGTGGCGGAGAGGAGCGTGGCAGCGTGGCGGTGCGGGCGGCGCAGCGTTGCGGCCGGCGGCGAGATCATGTGGGCGGCGGCGGCAGGACTTGGTACTCTGGAAGAAGACGACCCAGACATGACGATAATGATCTGGACATGTTGCTGAACACGACCTAGCGATAATAGGCCTATTTTTCAGCCCAGCTTGCATTCCCTCACACAGATAGACCCTAAAATCAATTCGAAAAAAAAATGGCGAGCCGGACGAGCCCGAGCTTGCTGCGGTCCAGCAGCGGAGGCTTGGCTCGGTCCTGCAGCGCCAGCGGGCCGAGCCCAGCTCGCCCCGAGCCGCAAAAACTCGGGATGAACCTAGTAGCCCGAGTTATACGTCCAGGTATATCTGGGAGATAGTGGAGGGCGCTACGTCCATATCAGCCGGGTTTGAGGAATGATTGCTGATGGGGTGTCAATGAAACCGAAGAAATAAAAGGGGATGCGACAGGCTGAGGTTGCAAATTTGACACTAGATATCTTTCTCTTCTGACAAAGATTAGCTTCCGCGTCCAAACGGAGATTGTAGGTGTTGTACTCAGAGAAGAACTTCGTCCCACACGACGATTGCAATGGCGGCAAGATTACGATGGAATGATTCCAAGAAGTGCCATCATAATCCCTTTTCGTCCCTCTCATCCCTCTCCTCCCGACGGGCGACGGGGCGAGCCTGCTGCCCACTCGACTCCAACCCCTAGCTTCCTCCCCTGGTGCCACCACTGGAAGAGGCCACCGGGCTCCTCCTGGGTGCGGCGGCATCTCTCCTTGTTGGAGATATGCCCTAGATGCAATAATAAATATAGTTATTATTATATCTTTGTGTTTATGATAAATGTTTACATTCATGCTATAATAGTATTAACAAGGAAACATTAATACTTGTGTGATTTGTAAGCTTAAATTGAAGTCCCTAGTATAGCCTCTATACATCACTAGCTTGTTGGTTAATAAATGATTGAGGTTTCCCTATCATGAACATTGAGATGTTATTAACAACAAGATCATATCATTAGGAGAATGATATGGTGGACATACTCCTATAGATAAGCGTAGCATAAAGATCAAGTCATTTTAATAGTTCAATTGCTATATGCTTTCTGATACATAGTAACCTAATTCCTTCGACCATGAGATCATGCATATCACCTTTACCGGATGGATGCTTTGATGACATCAAACACCACACCGTAACTGGGTGGCTATAAAGGTGGCATTGAGTGTTCGGAAAGTATTGGTTGATACACATGGATCAAGAGTGGGATTTGTCCATCCATATGACGGATAGATATACTCTGGGCCCTTTCGGTGAAATATCATCCAATTGGCTTGCAAGCATGTGACTGGCTCACAAGGGATCACATATCACGGGAACGAGAAAAGAGTACTTATCGGTAACGAGGTTGAACTAGGTATGCAGAGATACCGACGATCATAACCTCGAATAAGTAAACTATCGTGAGACAAAGGGAAATTGGTATCGTATGTAAGTGGTTCATTCGATCGCAAAGTAATCGTAGAAATATGTGGGAGCCATATGAATTTCCAGATTCCTCTATTGGTTATTGTTCGGAGAAGTGTCTCGATCATGTCCGCATAATTCACGAACCGTAGGGAGACACACTTAAGGATTCGACGTTGTTTGAGTAGTTATGGAATGATGAGAAAGAGACCGAATGTTGTTCGGAGTCTCGAATGGAATTCGGGATATCACGAGGAGATCCGGAATGGTCCGGAGAATAAGATTCATATAAGGAAATTCCCATTTCGGAGTTGGGGAATGGTTCCGGTGTTTTCATCGGGAATGTTCTAGAAGGTTCAATGTCCGGCACTCCGGAGGGGAAGGGTACATGGATGTGTTATATCTAGTTGGTATGATTGCATCATGTACTAAGTGTCATCGCTGAACAAAATAGGGGGATTAATCAAATCCTTGTTTGAAAAGTCAAACGCCAAGTTTGAAAGTCAAACGGCTATTTTTGGGAAGTGGAGAGGGAGGTGGAAACCGACTTGGGGGAGGAGTTCCTCCTCCCACCGCCGGCGCACCACCAAGCCGAGTTGGGGAGGGACTCCCCTCCCCTTGGCCGGCCCCCTCCACCTATATAAGGAGGGGCAGGGCTCCCCTCCTAGACACAAGTTCCTACACCTCTAAACCCTAGCCCCAAGCCGCCGCCGCCTCCATAGCCGCCGCCGGCCCTAGGGCACTCGCCGCCGCCGCCTAGGTGAAACCCTAGCCGCCGGCCTAGCTTCCTCCTCGGCGTGTCTAAACCCTAGATCTTCGAGGGACTCTCTCATACTCCACCATACTCGCTTCAGCTTAAGCCTGCATGAGATCTCCTCTACTTCCGTACACGCCTGCCAGTCCGGAATCACGAGGAGAGTGCTACAACCTCCATTGTCACTGGAACAAGGAGAGGAAGGTCTTCGTCGAGTACCGGACGTGTGACCGATCATGGGAGCGCCGCTTAACGCAGCGCCGGAAGGATCGTCTACGCGATCTTGAGATCGGGAAGAGTACGACTACATCACCCACGAGAATCCTCTCTCGTTAAACACTTTGGAATCTTCGAGGGTGAGTTATTCCATCGACTCGTTGCTACAATCTAGTAGATAGATCTTGGCTTGTTTGTTTGTATGCGGTAGAAAATTTTTGTTTTCCATGCTACGAAACCCTACACTCCTCTACCCGCATATCAGTGCTGGGGTCGGGATCTACATGGCGGTGATGCTCCCTAGGGCAGCAGCAGTCCAGCTCCTGATGGGAGGCGACTGAAAATGACACAGATGCCACCTAGAGGGGGGATGAATAGACGGTTTAAAACTTTTACGATATGGGCTTAACAAAGGTGGAATAAAACTAGTGTTTACTTTGTCAAGCACAAAACATATATAAAATACGGTTCACCTATGTGCACGAACAACTTATGCTAAGAAAAACAAGCAACAATGTGATAGCTAGATAAAGGACTTCAAGCATGATGGCTATTAAAAAGTAAAGTGCATAAGTAAATAGCTTCGGTATAGATATAACCGAGGAACACGAGGACGACGATGTATTACCGAGTTCCTCCCATAAGGGAGTACGTCTCATTGGAGCGGTGAGCGGTACTAAGACCACCATGCCACAAAAGGCCTCACCCTATTCTCCTATGAACCTCGCAAGAAGAGGACTAATTCACTTCTCCGCTATTGGTGCACTTGTCGGTGGCAATATGTAACCTCTCACAAAGTTTGGGGTACTACTCCACAACTCAATTGTAGGCTCCCAACAAACAAACTTGGGTAAAGCTCCACAACTTAATTGGAGGGCCCAAGTAATACACAAACCTGCAAAACAACTAAACCGTCTAGGGTTCCAAGAACCCAAGAGTAAAAAGCTTCTCACCTTTCACCCAACCGAATCCTCAACAAAAACTCAAACGATGCACCAAGTGCAATGGCAAGAACACAAGTAGTTCTCAAGTACTTCTCTCCCAAATCCCACCAAAACAAAAAAAGCTGTGGAGGAATAATAGAGGAATAACACAAGAGGAAATCCACAAAAGAAACCCCAAGATTTAAATCACGAGATATTCCCCTCACATGGAGGAGAGATGGATTGGAGAATTTGTAGATCTAGATCTCCCCTTTCAAATCCCCCAAAATATTCAAGAAATATGGGAGGGATTGACAGTATTTGGAAGCTCTTAAACATCAAAACAATGGAGGATAGAGAGAATGCAACCAACCAGCCCAAGGAGGAAGAAGGGGTCTATTTATACCCCTCCCCAACGAAATATGACCGTTTGGGACCTCCCGGGCCAGATAATCTGCACCTCCCCCGAATATTTTGGGTTCCTGAGCCAAAATATAGCTAAGGAATTCATGGTGAGTCCCTTAGTACAGGGGATGGATATTTGGGTCGGATAATCGGTCCCTCCAAAAACTGGCAGAAATAGTAAAACTAAAACCATCATAACTTTTGCATTCAGACTCCGATTTGGATGATCTTGAGCTCGTTTCGAAGATAGTAACGAGCTCTAAAAGATCATGCAAGAAACCATCATAGTATAGCAAGTGAGGATATAAAAAAATTATGGAAGTTTTAACCTATCTATAAAAGACAAACCGGTAAAACCTCCAATATCAAAAACACAATAGAGAATGCATATGGAATCCGTTTTCGATGAACTTGAGCTTGTCATGGATATTCACAAAAGATCTAAATAATATCATTGATAAGAACCAAATAAGAACCAATAAATATGATGCCAACTATATATGCAAAGGTTTGAGCTCTCACCGAGGGATATGATCAAGTTACTCACTCGAGATCCCCTCTTGATAGTAAGGTTATCTATCCTATAAACCGCTCTCCACGACTAACACCACGAGACCGGTAAGAAAGAAATCCTATCAAGATCATACATTTTCCTTGCGCATATTCCACTTGATCTTGATGGTGATGATCTTCTACACCTCAAGATAGAGCACCTTTCTTGATTATGCTAGCTTGGTGAAGACTTTGAATTTTATCCCCATACTCCACTATGGAAGAGCCTCTCTTTTAGGCATATACTCACATATCCATGATCACCATAAGTATGGAAAGATTCAAGCATATGATCTCTTCGAGATGGCACATCTTGAATGTGTACTTCATTTATTCTTTCTTTATTATGTTCGTGTCTTGAAGGTACACATGAGATATCACACCATCTTGTTATTCAAGACACACTTGTCATAGGCTCAACTTCTACTTGACCAATCTCCGGATCATTCCTTGAAACCTTGATCAACACTTTATCTTCTTCACTTTCTCCTTCTTCCAAGCTTGAAGCCAACATGTGGTTCAAGCATTGCCTATGGACAAATCCTACAAGTAAAACTCAATGCAAACATAATTCCATAAAAATTGTCATTAATTACCAAAACCACAAATGGAGCACACATGTTCTTTCAATCTCCCACGTTTTCGTAATTGATGGCAATCCACTGAGAGGGTTTATATAATCAATTTAACAAACAAAAATGGTTGTGCCAATATGAAATACTACACAAGTATGTGATGTTAATTAGTACGCCCATAATATATAGAGCAAGATCCCCCACGATATATGCATGTGTGATAAACTTGAATTTCATTGCATATATTGCCAACCATTACCGCTAGTGGAGTTTCCTCTATATATTCAACATGCAAAGAAATAACATAGATGCAAGAGAATGAGAGGCAAATGCTTAAGAAAAAACTCAAAGCATAAAACCAACTTCCCTTAAACCCTCCAAAAATTCTCCCCCATTGAAATCGATTGCCAAAATGGGTGAAAAGCTCTAGACAGCCAATAGAGTGAGAATTCCTCCAAAATGTGTAGATCAAACTATATTGAGGATCAAATAATTGCAAAACGATGATAAGGTGAAGAAGCATCAACGAATTAATCAAGCAATGAAAAATCCAAAGAACCACTTGACACAAGGAAGATACCAAATAAAAGATGGATATTATGATAAGAACGAAAAGAGAGTGTTCTAAATAATATGAGGAGGCTCCACCAGGTTTGTGCACAAATTATAATTTGAATTTGAATAAAATATGCACAAACATGGCATCCTAACTAATATTGGACACGTCATATTTATCTTGAAGGATTTATCCATAACTCATAAGCGCTCCAAAAAGGTATGACTAAAGAAGTAACTACATGGCTTAAAGCATTAACAAGCACATTAGAAGCTTGAGCATCGAGATATAAGTTTTTCTCATCCTCACAAGATAGATTTAGGAAACCGATTGGATGAGAAAACCTATATCTACAATTCGCTCCAAATTTGGGTCCATGGCCCAAAAATGATTAAGCATACAAATTTTCCAAATCTCATAATATGTGCCATTGAATATAAAAATGTCATCGTGCACTAATCCCCTAGCTGACATCTTTACTCTCAAGGCGGTGAAGACCAAATAGAGAGACCAGGCTCTGATACCAATTGAAAAGGACACATATGCCGCCTAGAGGGGGTGAATAGGAGGTTTAAATTTTTTACGAGATGGGCTTATAAAGGGAGAAATAAAACTAGTTTTTACTTTGTCAAGCACAAAATCTATATAAACTACGGCTTACCTATGTGGACCAACAACTTATGCTAAGCAAAACAAGCAACTACGTGATAGCTAGATAAATGAATTCAAGCACGAAGGCTATCACAAAGTAAAGTGCATAACTAAATAGCTCGGGTATAAAGATAACCGAGGCACTCGGGGACAATGATGTATTACCGAGTTCCTCCCATAAAATGAGTACGTCTCGTTGGAGGGGTGGGCGGTACTAAGACCACCATGCCACAAAAGGCCTCACTCTATTATCCCATGAACCTCGCCACAAGAGGCATGATTCACTTCTCCACTATTAGTGCACTAGTCGGTGGCAATCTGTAACCTCTCACAAATCTTGGGGCACTACTACACAACCCAATTGGAGGCTCCCAACAAAAAATCTTGGGAAAATCTCCACAAATTAATTGGAGGTCCCAAGTAATACACAAACTTGCAAAACAACTAAACCATAGTAAAAAAACTTCTCACCTTTTACCTAACCAAATACTCAACGAGAACTCAAACTGATGCAACAAATGCAATAGCAAGAACACAAGTAGTTCTCAAATCCTTCTCTCCCAAATCCCACAACAACAACAAAAGCTATGGCGGAATAAGAGAGGAATAACACAAGAGGAAATCCACACAAAAACCCAAGATCTAGATCCCAAGATGTTCCCCTCACATAGAGGAGAGATGGTTTGAAGGAGTTAAAGGAGATATGCCCTAGAGGCAAATAAAAAGTGTTTTATTTTTTGTATCTCTTATATGTTCATAATACATTTCATGTTGTGCTATAATTGTGTTAATACGAAATTTTAATACATGTGTGGCATGTAATCAAACTGAATCTCTAGTTACCTCTAGCGAACTAGCTCTTTGGTCAACGAGATGATCTGAGGTTTCGAGATCATGGATATTTACGCCAATTGACAATGAGGTCATATCATTGGTTGAATGATGTGATAGAGATACACCCGAAGTTATATAACAATGAGATCTGGTAACTAACATTCGTCATTGATGATAACATAAGAAACCCCACAACCTAATCCTTTGACTATGAAATAATACATAATTGTTGTTACTAGAAGGGGACTTGGTGGTATCAAGTATCAAGCTATGAAAGGGTGATCAAAAAGGTACCATTAGGTTTCTTGAAGGGATGTGTTGAGGAGTATGTATCAAGACCATGATTTTCCAATCCAAGTAACAAATAGATACACGTGGCCAAGTCGATGACGTTGCATTAACGAAGCATGCGAGCGTATGACTAGGTCATGAAATGCAAATGGCATGGGAACGAGTAAACGAATTCATCGGTCGATATCGAACTACATATGGAGATACTAAAGATCAAATCTCGGATGAACTAGGCATCGAGTGGCAATGGGAGTGGGATGCGACGTTGAAGGTTCAAGCGATGAGATTCGTAAAACGCACGGGAGTCATTATGGGCATACAGGTCCCACTAATGATCATTGACACGAGAGGGGTCTCGGTCATGTCCAAAGTGTTTTTGAACCGAAGGGTGGCACAATTAAGGGTGGGGACACATAGGGATTAATTCGGCACCACGGGAGAAATGAGAGAGAGAGAGAGAAACCGGAAAAGTACCGTGTAACACCCGATGTTGATCGGAGGGGTCCAAAAGGAGTTTTGGAGTGAAAGATATAATAATATATGTGTTTTATATTAATTATTTTAATTAATATTAAAACATAATATTCTATTTTATTTTAGAGACAAACCATGCCTAATGGGCCTCACCCGGAGAGGGGTGGCCCAAAGGGGAAAGGCGCCATAGGAGTAGGGCCAGCCGACCAAGCCCTAGTGGTCTCCCCTCCTAGGGCCCACCTAGGCCGCCGGCGGCGGCTCCCTAGTGGCAGCGAGTGTGGGCATAGTCCCACACCGCCCGCCCCTTGGGGTTTACACCTTCTCCTCCTATAAATAAAGGGGCACCCGTCCCCTTTGAGAAACCTCATTCTCTCCTCTCTCTATCATTTCCTTAGAAGTTTTTCTCTGCAACATTGTAGATAACTTTTGAGGGATTTGGTTTCTCGAACTTCGCACTACCATCGTGCATTGTACGGTCCTGCTTCTTTCTTCTTTTGCTGCTTAGCTGGATCAGAGTCCGGGAGACGTCGCCTACACCGAACGTGTGTAGAACTTTGGAGGCGCCATACTTGGGATGCTAGGAGCTGCTTGTATTTATCAACATACGCCTACCTGCGTAAGGAGTACCTCGGTCTTCAAGGGTATGAATATCATGTCTTTCTCTGTTACTTATGTCTACATAGAATAGATCTTGTTTATCGTGTTCGCGTAGTTACATTTTTCTTGTTTTTTGCTGCGGAACCCTACAGGAGTTGTAGATCAAGATCTCCTGATGTCTACGCACTTATATTCTTGTAGATAGTTGGTGGGCCTCCAAGTACAGAGGTTTGTAGAACAGCAGCAAGTTTCCCTTAAGTGAATTACCCAAGGTTTATCGAACTCAGGGAGGAAGTGGTCAAAGGTATTCCCTCTTAAGCAATCCTGCAATCAAGATACAAGAATTCTCTTGTGTCCCGAACACACCCAATACATTTGTCAGGTGTATATGTGCACTAGTTCGGCGAAGAGATAGTGAAATACAAGTGGTAATAGTGCCAGAAAATAGCTTGACGGTGAGGTAAAGACTAAAGCAAGCAAACATGCAACAGATCTAGATGCAAACGATGTTTCAATGTTTATAAACAAGGCCTAGGGATCATACTTTCACCAGTGAACACTCTCTCATATAAATATCATCTCTTCATGATACTACTCTTAACTACTCTCCGGTTGGATACTCTAATCCATGGTAGGGATATAACAGCACTCCTCAAAGTCTGCCTTCCCCAATCTAGATAACCCCACACTGTCACCTTGACCGCTAGATAGTTCCAACAAACACCACAATTTCATAGAGACATCCAACTCCAAATATAACTCATAACAAATATTCAATCTAGCCAAAGTGCCACACACGGTATGCCCGCTGTCACTTTCACACACGTGGGGAAAAGTATAGATCTATTAAAGCACAAAGAGTATTTATGTAGACTCAAGACTAAGTGCCACCATGGCGTGCATGCTGTCACTTTCACACACATGGGGAGAACAGAGATCTATTGAAGCACTTGAGTAGCAAAGTAGATCTACTTGATTATAAAGCTCATGACCACAACAAGATCATGCATAGAGATAGATGAACACATAGCTACCGGTAGAGCCCTTAGCCTCGAGGAAGAACTACTCCCTCCTCATCATGGGATTCAGCAACGATGATGAAGATGGCGATGGAGATCGATGGAGATGGCTCCGGGGGCACTTCCCCGTCTCGGTAGGGTGCCGGAACAGGGACTTTCTGTCCCCCGAATCTCCCTTTCAGTGGTGGCGGTGCTACAGAGGTTTTCGTGGATTTCTTCTGGATCATTTAGGGTTTTTGGGTCAGAGGCTTCTTATAGGCGCAGGAGGCAAGGTCCGTGGAGGTCCAGGGGGCCCACACCCCCTATGGGCGCGGCCTAGGGTGGGCCCGCGCCCACCTAGGGTGTGGCCACCCTGGTGTCCTCCTCCGTCTCGTCTTCGATTTTCTGTATCGCTCAGGGAAAATATGAACATTGGCTTTTGTCCCGTCCAATTTCGAGAATATTTATTTTTAGCTTTCTGAAAGCAAAAATAGCATAAAACTGGCAACTGGCAATGCGTCATCTTGTCAATAGGTTAGTTCCAGAAAGTGTATAAAAACACCTCAAAGTGTGGACAAAGCAAAGCAAAGTAGATACTAAACAAGCATGGAACATCAAAAATTATAGATACATTTCTGAAGTATCATCTCCCCGTTCAAATCCCCCCAAAATATTCAAGAAATATGGGAGGGATTGAGAGTATTTGCAAGCTCTTGAAGGTCAAAACAATGAAGTAGAGAGAATACAAATGATTTTTATGATCTTAGACTCGTTTCGAAGATAGTAACGAGATCTACAAGATCATGCAGGGAACTATCATAGTAAAGCAAGGGATGATAGAACCAAATGATTAAATGTTTAACCTATCTATAAAAGACAAACCCATAAAACCTCCAATATCAAAAACACAATAGAGAATGCATATGGAATCCGGTTTTGATGAACTTGAGCTTGTCATGGAGATTCACAAAAGATCTAAATACTATCATTGATAAGAACCAAGAAAGATGATGCCAACTATATATGCAAAGGTATGAGCTCTCACCGAGGGATATGATCAAGTTACTCACTCGAGAGCCCCTCTTGATAGTAAGGTTATCTATCATATAAACCGCTCTCCCCAACTAACACCACGAGACCGGTAAGAAAGAAAGCCTATCAAGATCATAGCTTTTCCTTGAGCATATTCCACTTGATCTTGATGGTGACGATCTTCTACACCTCAAGATGGAGCACCTTTCTTGATTGTGCTAGCTTGGTGAAGACTTGGAATTTGCTCCCCCATACTACACTATGGAAGAGCCTCTCTTTTAGGCGTATCCTCACATATCCATGATCACCATAAGGATGGAAAGATTCAAGCATATGATCTCTTCGAGATTGCACATCTTGAACTTGTACTTCATTTCTTATTTCTTTACTATGTTCGTGTCTTGAAGGTACACATGATATATCACACCATCTTGTTATTCAAGACACACTTGCCATAGTCTCAACTTCTACTTAACCAATATCTGGATTCCTTAAAACCTTGATCAACACTTGATCTTCTTCACTTTCTTCTTCTTCCAACCTTGAAGCCAACATATGGTTCAAGCATTGCCTATGACCAAATCCTACAAGTAAAACTCAATGAAAATATAAGTCCATAAACATTGTCATTAATTACCAAAACCACACATGGGGCACACATGTTCTTTCAGTGATGGCAGGGCGGCGTGGAAGGCTTCCTGTGGGGCAGCGCGGGGCAGACGCGCCAGGTAGTGGTGGGGTGGCGCCAGCCAAACCCGTGCGACCCAGATCTAGGCCCACAGGGCCCCATCTAGGCCGAGGGTAGGCGGGACTGCCCTATGCACTGCACGTCCTGCTGGCAACGGCGAGGTAGCTTGGTCAGGTGCTAGCGGTGATGGCGACCATCTTGTTGCAACGTGGTGGCGGCTTTGCGGGCCTAATCCGGGCCTAGCTAAACCCTATTGGGACTGGTGTGGCCCTGCGGTGGCTTTACAGGCCTACTGGACCCGGCTGGACCCAAGGGACTAGTGTGCATGTCGCTGTGTCCGGTCGACCGCCGTCTTTGGCGGTGGAGGTTGTTCCCTCCCGCTAGGCCGCAGTCCTACTGGCCCTGATTCAAGCTACTTCTGGCCTCCGCCTTGTAGGCCTAGTGACGGTAACCTCGGTGAAACGACAATGGTGGCTTCATCATCGTAGTGGTGCATGCTCGCGGGTGGCATGTTTGGTGGTGTCGAGGACTCGACCTTGTGGGCTCCTTTGCATCGGATCTCCCGAGGGTTGTGGATTGGCTTTTTGGGAGAAATCCTTGTCGGCTCGCCCGACACCGATGCGGTGTCGTCCAAGGGAGGCACCATTTCTTCCTGGAAGGCGCCGTGGCTACCCGTCATCCACTTCCCTCGGTGTGCCAGGGGAAACCCTAGGACCAGTCTCTGGTCCGGATAGCAGGGTCGGCGCTTCACTTTTTGAAGGTGTTGCTTGGAACTTGACGGTTCGGTGCTAGGAGCGTGGTGGTACTCCTCCGGAGGTCGCAGCGGTTGCATTCTCCTTCGTTTAGTTGATCCGTCTATGTCTTATTTTGCTTTTTTTTGTTCCTTTGGGCATGTGTGTGCTGCTATCCTGCATTTTCCTTCGTTTTGAGACTATCTTGGTGGTATCTTAGTTGTTGTTGCAATATTTATATAAGGGGACAAAAAGGCTATTTCAAGAAAGAATACGATGGAATATCAAGCAGCAGGCAGGAAGGCAAATGCTAATTCGTGATACCATTACTTGTTAAAACAACCAAAAGAACTCAACAAGCACGAGAATGTACAATGCCTACACCAATCCGAAAAAGAACCTAGCTGAACCACCGCAAGCCAAGAAAGTCACGATGGCCGTGGGGATGCAGGGGACGCCGTGGATGCATAGCACGACGCGTTGCGCAGCCGGCTCGGCGTGGGCCGGAAGCTCCACCTCCTCAGCGCCGCGCCACGCGCGCCCGTGGCCGGCGGCGACAGCGCCCGCCGCACCAGCTCCCGGTTCCCCGTCGGCACACGCGCCGGCCCCCTGGCAGCGCCCGCTCTGCACGACGACTGTCGCCTCGGCGCCGCTGCCGCCTGTGCTCCAGCACCAGCGCCCCACCAGCTGTGGCCCGCTCTCCCCCAGGACGCCTCGTTTCCGGCCGCCGCTGGCCTGCTGGGCCGCCTCGGCCGCGGCAGCCCGCCGCGCGGCGCGCGGACGTGCTGCTGCTGCTGCCCTCCCGTCGCCACGGCCGCCGAGCAAGAACTCATCGCGATTCCTACTGTACCGCTGCTGGAACTCCTGTTATTTCTCTTGCCCTCTCCTCTGGTCACCGTCATCGCCTCTTATACGCATGGGTTACCTCGCACGCACACGATGAGCTGCACCCAGACCCAGCACCCTCGGCGAGAGCTTTACAGCTCGCGTTCATGCTCGCTTTGACCTGGACCTCTTCGGGTGGTTGGTTGGTATCGGTGGCGTTGTTCGTGTCTTGGTCGACTGGTCGTACTCGTAAGCTGCTGCGCAACGCGGTCAGAGGGCCTCGGCCTTCGCGGATGGGTTTTCCTTCCTTCCTGTTGCGTGTGAGTGAGTGCTGACTCGACTGGCCCTCCTCCTCCTCCTTCCCGTCTTCCAGGTGTGGATCCGCGAATCCTTCGTGGAGAAAGTCTCCGCACCGCACAGCTGGTTGCAACTAGCGGCAGCAGCGTGGTGAAATATTCCCTCCTGTATGTATTCTGCCCGAATGTTCTGTACCGCGCGTGCTGCTTTTCGAGATTTGACCGTCGCGTCGCCTCTTGGTACCATCGTCGTCGTCGTTCCGTGAGTTGACCCGTCTATTCCCGGATGCTTCGCATGCCGACGTCTTACACTAAACATCTTTCGGGTGCGGGACTGTCCACGTCGATAAGTCGACGGAGATGGTTCTTCCTCCATCAGCACAACGCAAGGGGTCGAAAGTACTCGAAAAGATAGGAATGCGCTCGTAAAGAAATGTTGGTATTCTTGTGAGCATTTTGTTATAAATAATCACTACGCGAATAACCAAATAGGCCGACGGCCTTTTTATACTTCGACGCCAAAATGTCGGCACGTCGGCGTAGATTGATGGGCCGTCGGTCCAGTTTTGCCATCGGCATAGAATAAATAGGCTGACGGTCGCCGTCGGTGTAAACAGAACCGTCGACGTAGCCTATTGGACTAACGGCAGAGCAACAGCGTCAAGTCTACGCCGACGACAGGTTTCATACCTATGCCGACGGCAAAACAGTCGGTGTAGCTATTTTTCTTTTTTCGCCATATTAATCTTAGAAAAATCATAACTAAATCATTTAAATTCAGAAAAATACATATAATATATCAAAATTTGCAGAAAAATAAAATCTATCTATATAAACTCAAATATTATATATTTTTATTCCAAAAATACATAGAAAATATAAATACTTTTTTATAACATATTTTTATTTTCCGAGTGCAAAAAACGGGGTGTTTTGTGAAGCAACCACCAGAAAAAGTTTCAAAACGATAATACCACATTTTTCTAAAATACTAGGAATCTCAAACCTTTCCTAACCTAGAAATCTCAAACCTTTCTGTTCACCTCTTATGAAAAAGACAAATTCCAATAGAATCGGCAGGAAATGAGTTAGATTTGAACAACAGGTACATGATATGTTGCTCATGATTTTTTGCAAAAATCATTTTTAGGTTCACAATATGCTATTTCATCAGAGATCTAATGCAAGTTTAGTGAGGCTCAGCCTCGAGCTAAGAATATTCATGCCCCTCGATTTAAAAAGTTTGACAATAGTTTGAAATAGGCATAAAAAAATCAAAAACAATCGAAACAATGAAAAACCTTCGCGTGGTGTAATATTATATGACATAGTTGCATGAAAAAAATACCAGACTTGGTATATTCATTGAGTCTCAAAAAACCTTCATAAAATGACCTATCACAATCGAGGTTTTCTGGATTTCAGGTCAAATGACCAATGTTATTTCTAGAATCGCGGTATAGTTTGCGATAATGTGTCCATAGTGTGAATGCATGTGTATCATGGGGTGGTGAACAATGTTGTATGATGAAGTTTTCCTTTTTGTCGCACAAAGCCATTTTTCATTTTCCGAGTGCAAAAAAAGGGTGTTTTTGTGAAGCAACCACCAAATGAAAGTTTCAAAATGATAATACCACATTTTTTAAAATACTAGACCATATTGAATGAACAATTTTCCAACTTGGGTATCTCAAACCTTTTCGTCCATCCCTCGTGAAAAAGACAAATTCCCGCTGAATCGATAGGAAATGGGTTAGATTTGAACTACAGGTACATGATATGTAAATCATTTTTAGGTTCACAATATGCTATTTCATCAGAGATCTAATGCAAGTTTAGTGAGGCTCAGCCCCGAGCTAAGAATTTTCATGCCCCTCGATTTAGAAAGTTTGACGATAGTTTGAAATGGGCATCAAAAATTCAAAAACGATCGAAACAATGCAAAACCTTCGCGTGGAGTCATATTATATGACATAGTTGCATGAAAAAATACCAGACTTGGTATATTCATTGAGTCTCAAAAAAAACCTTCACAAAATGACCTATCTCAATCGAGGTTTTCTGGATTTTAGGTCAAATGACCAATGTTATTGCTAGAATCGCGGTATAGTTTGCGATAATGTGTCCATATTGTGTATGCATGTGTATCATGGGATGGTGAACAATGTTGTAGGAGGAAGTTTTCCTTTTTGTCGCACCGAAAAGCCAATTTTCATTTTTCGAGTGCAAAAAATGGGGTGTTTTTGTGAAGCAACCACCAAATGAAAGTTTCAAAATGATAATACCACATTTTTTTAAAATACTAGACCATATTGAATAGACAATTTCTCAACCTGGGTATCTCAAACCTTTCCGTCCATCCCTCGTGAAAAAGACAAATTGCTGCTGAATCGGGAAGAAATGAGTTAGATTTGAACTACAGGTACATGATATGATGCTCATGATTTTTTGAAAAAATTATTTTTAGGTTCACAATATGCTATTTCATCAGAGATCTAATGCAAGTTTAGTGAGGCTCAGCCTTGAGCTAAGAATCTTCATGCCCCTCGATTTAGAAAGTTTGACGATAGTTTGAAATGGGCATCAAAACTTCAAAAACGATCGAAACAATGCAAAACATTCGCGTGGTGTCATATTATATGACATAGTTGCATGGAAAAATAGCAGACTTGGTATATTCATTGAGTCTTAAAAACACCTTCACAAAATAACCTATCTCAATCGAGGTTTTCTGGATTTCAGGTCAAATGACCAATGTTATTTCTAGAATCGCGGTATAGTTTGCGATAATGTGTCCATATTGTGCATGCATGTGTATCATGAGATGGTGAACAATGTTGCATGAGGAAGTTTTCCTTTTTGTCGCACCGAAAAGCCATTTTTCATTTTCCGAGTGCAAAAAACAGGGTTTTTTGTGAAGCAACCACCAAATGAAAGTTTCAAAATGATAATACCATATTTTTTTAAAATACTAGAACACATTGAATGGACAATTTCCCAACCTGGGTATCTCAAACCTTTCCGTCCATCCATCGTGAAAAAAACAAATTCCTGCTGAATTGGTAGGAAATGAGTTAGATTTGAACTATAGGTACCTGATATGATGCTCCTCTCTTCCACGGCGGTGGGTATCTCCGGTGATCACTATGCTTCGATAGGAAGTTGGAAAGACATTATCAGGGGAGTGGATGGTGAGGTGATCAGCTTACGTTGGCGGGGCTCGATCACGCGGGATGGATCAGGACATGTGTCGTTGCTCGATGAAGCGGATCAGGTTCTAGCGGTTTGGAGATCAATGACGGATATCACGTTTGGCTCGCTGTTAGTGCACGGGGACTGGCACGTTCTAGTGGGCCCGGTGGTTGCGGCGCGTGGACCTCGGAGTGGTATCGCTGGTAAGCCACCCTACGTGCGTACGTGTCGGGGGATACGGCTTGGTAGTTCCAGAAGACGTTCGGGCGCTGGCGGTGGGTCGTCGGTGGAGGAGAGCCACCTGCTAGTTGAGGATGTGGGTACTAGTACACCGGCGAAGGGCTGGGTCCATTCAGTTCCCCCTTCGCCTCCCATTTTCATCAACCCTAGATCGAGTGTAGGATCCCATCGTCTCTACAGAACCCTAGATCGAGAGACATGTGCAAGGTGATTTTCGTTCGAGATTCTCCAGTACTCCGTCCTTCATCTCCAAGGGTTGTTTCTTCGACGAGGTGGAGTGGTGTTCATTTAGGCGACTATAGATCATTTGCTCAGGTGGTGGCGGAGGAGCCGATCATGGATCGGCGTTTCCTCGGTGGCCGCAGATCCCCTTCTCGTCCCCCAATCCGACATGTTCTCTCTGTGAACAGATCGGGATTTGGGTATGTACAAGGGCGGCAGCCAGTTGATCGTAGGGGTTTGGATGATAATCGCCGTGATGGGGGCTGGATCCGGGAGCAGGAGCGCCGCCGTGATGAGGAGCGGCGGTGGGATGCGAGGCGTAGGGAAGATGAGATGAGGCAAGCGGAGGATGAGGCCCGATTGGAGGATCAGCGCCGAGAAAACATGGCTCGTGACAGGGCTCTGGCGAAGGCGCGCCGTCCTGAAGCTGAGAAAGCCCGTAATCACGGCTGGTGGAGTCATCGTCCTGAGATGCAGCAGGGGTCAGGATCAGATGCTACAGCCTCGTCGTTTCCAGGCAGATTAGGTAACTCTGCAGATAACCCTAGGAGAGGAGAGCCAATTTTTGCTCGAACAGTGGAGAAAGCTACCATTACTAGGCCTACAACGATTCCCTCTGTGCCTTCTAGTCGTCCTACTAATAGGTTGAAATCTAGGGTTTCATAGCATGGAAAACAAAAAAATTCTACCGCATACAAACAAACAAGCCAAGATCTATCTACTAGATTGTAGCAACGAGTCGATAGAATAACTCACCCTCGAAGATTCCAAAGTGTTTAACGAGAGTGGATTCTCGTGGGTGATGTAGTCGTACTCTTTCCGATCTCAAGATCGCGTAGACGATCCTTTCGGCGCTGCATTCCGGCAGCGCTCCGATCGGTCACACATTCGATACTCGGAAGACCTTCCTCTCCCTTGTTCCAAAGAAGCGGAGGTTGTAGCACTCTCCTCGCGATCCAAAGGCAACCTGGCGTGGTACCGGAAGTAGAGGGGAGATCTCGCAGGGCTTCGCCTTAAGCCGGAGCGAGTATGGTGGAGTATGAGAGAGTCCCTCGACAATCTAGGGTTTAGACACGTCGAGGAGGAGGCTGGGCCGGCGGCTAGGGTTGCTAGGCGGCGGCGGCGGTTTGCCCTAGGGCGGCGGCAGCAGGTGGCGGCGCCGACGGCTTAGGGTTTGGAGGAGAGGATCTTGTGTGTCTCTAGGAGGGAGCCCTGCCCCTCCTTATATAGGTGGAGGGGTCGGCCGGCCAAGGGGAGGGAGGGGAGTCCCTCCCCAACTCGCAGTCTTTGGTGCAATGGGAGGAGGGACTCCACCCCAACTCGGTTTCCTCCTCCTTTTCCACTTCCCAAAAATAGCCGTTTGACTTTCAAACTAGCCGTTTGACTTTTCAAACTAGGATTTGAATAAACCCTCTATTTTGTTCAGCGATGACACCGAGTACATGATGCAATCATACCAACTTGATATAACACATTCATGTACCCTTCCCTCCAGTCTTGGGACATTCCGGAACCTTCTAGAACATTCCCGATGAAAACACCGGAATCATTCTCCAACTCCGAAACGGGACTTTCCTTATATGAATCTTATTCTCCGGACCATTCCGGATCTCCTCGTGATATCCCGAATCCCATTCGAGACTCCGAACAACATTTGGACTCCTACTCATCATTCCATAACTACTCAAACAACGTCGTATCCTTAAGTGTGTCTCCCTACGGTTCGTGAATTATGCGGACATGATCGAGACACTTCTCCGAACAATAACCAATAGAGGAATCTGGAAATTAATATGGCTCCCACATATTTCTACGATTACTTTGCGATCGAATGAACCACTTACATACGATATCAATTTCCCTTTGTCTCATGATAGTTTACTTATCCGAGGTTATGATCGTCGGTATCTCTGCGTACCCAGTTCAACCTCGTTACCGATAAGTACTCTTTTCTTGTTCCCGTGATATGTGATCCCTTGTGAACCAGTCACATGCTTGCAAGCTAATTGAATGACATTTAACCGAGAGGGCCCAGAGTATATCTATCCGTCATATGGATGGACAAATCCCACTCTTGATCCATGTGTTTCAACCAATACTTTCCGAACACTCAATGCCACCTTTATAGCCACCCAGTTACGGTGTGGTGTTTGATGTCATCAAAGCATCCATCCGGTAAAGGTGATATGCATGATCTCATGGTCGAAGGAATTAGATTACTATGTATCAGAAAGCATATAGCAATTGAACTATTAAAATGACTTGATCTTTATGCTACGCTTATCTATAGGAGTATGTACACCATATCATTCTCCTAACTATATGATCTTGTTGTTAATAAAATCTCAATGTTCATGATAGGGAAACCACAATCATCTATTAACCAACAAGCTAGTATTATATAGAGGCTTTACTAGGGACTTCAAATCAAGTTTACAAATCACACAAGTATTAATGTTTCCTTGTTAATACTATTATAGCATGAATGTAAACATTTATCATAAACACAAAGATATAATAATAACTACATTTATTATTGCCTCTAGGGAATATCTCCAACAGTCTTCCACTTGCACTAGAGTCATCTAATCTAGATTACATGGTAATATACCGAACACCCATGGCAGTTTGGTGCTGGTCATGTTTCCTCGAGAGGTTTAGTCAACGGATCCGCCACATTCAGATCTGTGTGTACTTTGCATATCTTTATATCCCCATCTTGGATATGTTCTCGAATAGCGTGAAAACGTAGCTTGATGTGCTTCAGCTTCTTGTGTGACCTTGGTTCTTGCGCATTGGCTATGGCACCCATGTTATCACAGTAGATAGACATTGGGTCTAGCGCACTAGGAACCACACCCAGCTCTGTAATGAACTCTTTCATCCATATCGCTTCTTGTGAAGCCTCCAAAGCAGCCATGTATTCCGATTCAGTTGAAGATCTCGCCACAACGCTTTGCTTTGCACTCCTCCAGCTAACTGCTGCACCATTCAAAATAAATACGTATCCAGATTGTGATTTAGAATCATCCGGATCGGTGTTCCAACTAGCATCGGTGTAACCATTAACAACGAGCTATTCATCACCTCCATAAGAAAGAACCATATCCTTAGTTCTTCTCAAGTACTTAAGGATGTTTTTGACCGCTGTCCAAAGTGATCCACTCCTGGATCACTTTGATATCTTCTAGTTAAACTAACAGCATATGCAATGTCGGGTCTAGTACATAGCATGGCATACATTAGAGATCCTATGGCTGAGGCATAGGGAGTCTTACTCATCCTTTCTCTATCTTCTGCCTTTGCTGGAATTTGAGTTTTACTCAAGGTCGTATTGGGCAACATGGGCAATAACCCTTTCTTGCTATCTTCCATTCCAAACCTCTTTAGAACTTTGTCCAAATATGTACTTTGTGACAATGATATTAGGCGTCTCGATCTATTTCTATAAATCTTTATGCCTAATATGTAAGCTGCTTCGCCAAGATCTTTCATTGAAAAACTATTATTCAAATATTCCTTGACACTATTAAGAAGGTCTACATCATTCCCAATCAACAATATGACACTCATAACGGGATCATACCAATCTGGAGTGGTACGAGTTCTCGTTGACCCGCGAGGCTCTGTAGCAACTTCAACCGAAGTTTCATGATCATCATCATTAGCTTCCTCTCTAACTGGTGCAGGCACCACAGGAACTTCTTCCGGTGTTCGCTACTTGTAATTTCGAGAGAAGGTTTGACAACCTCGTCGAGTTCTACTTTCCTTCCAGTCACTTCTTTCGAGAGAAATTCCTTCTCTAGAAAGGATCCATTCTTGGCAACGAAGATTTTGCCTTCGGATCTATGATAGAAGGTATACCCAATAGTTTCCTTCGGGTATCCTATGAAGACGCATTTTTCCGCTTTGGGTTCAAGCTTGTCCGGCTATAACTTCTTTACATAGGCTTTGCAACCCCAAACTTTAAGGAACGACAATCTAGGTTTCTTCCCAAACCATAATTCATACGGTGTCGTTTCAACGGATTTAGATGGTGCCCTATTTAAAGTGAATGCGGCTGTTTCTAATGCATAACCCCAAAATGATAGCGGTAAATCTGTAAGTGACATCATAGAACAAACCATATCTAAGAGAGTTCGATTACGATGTTCGGACACACCATTACGCTGTGGTGTTCCCGGCGGTGTCAATTGTGAAAGTATTCCGCATTTCTTCAAATGTTCGTGGGGCCTGGCCGGTCCGGCCGGTGTTCTGCGGCGAGATCCAATCTGCCCATCAACGAGACGGTCGCCACCGGCCGCATGATAGCGATCGGCGAGATGCTCCAAATCTTGCCGAGCAGCTACGTCCCGGTGGCACGGACCGTCATGCACAGCGTGATCCTGCCGATCGGCACGATCAGCCTCTTCGTCGGTCTCTCTGACGTCATCATCTCGGAAGATTCGGCTCGCATCCGCGAGTCGCCGCCACGCGATCGTCTCTCCGAGGGCCAGATCCGCACGATCCATCGCCTCGCCTCCGAGTACAACTCGGCCCACAGCAATGTGGCCGAGAACTCAGCGGCCGCAGAAGATGCGGCCCTCACCGACGACGCCGACTCGGCGACCCCGGCGTCACTCGCCGGATCCATTACCGCGGCTTCATCTGCAGGCTCCATCGCCCAGGTCTCCAACGCCGAGACTTGAGACCCTCCATCCTCGGGATCTTGAATTCGACTCGGTCGGAGAACTCCGACCTCCGCTGACGGAACCGGCCACGCCGCCGGACCGACATGGCGATCGCACCGATCCGCCGGAGGATCCATTCTCCACCCCAATCCTCCGCAAGCGCCACGGAGGTCGAGGAACTCCGCTGGCAAGCGGGCGGTGCGCAGGAGCAAGCCGGCGAAAAATTTCGCCTCGAGCAGGTGACGGCGCAGGAGCTATCGCGTTACCACCATCAGCGAATCAGGTCGCGCCTGAACCCCACCGTTCAGGGGCGTCCCCTGAACTTCGACGACGAAAACGACCCGGCCCGCGTGGCGGCGCGCGATCTGCGAACGCGCCACGGAGGAAGCGCCCGGCCGCCAGATCAACATCTGTACCTCGACACCTTCAAAGGCTGCGGCTCCGCGATCAATGATCAAGACGACCCACACCACGTTCCACGCATCGTCCCGGTCGGAAGCGTACCCGATCGGCAGTCACGCCGTCACCTTCGACACCGGCAACTTCGCACCGAGCGGATCGTCTTAGCTGGTGCCCTTTCGACACCCTGCTGCGTCACAGGGCGCGGCGTTTGCCAAATTCATGGCAGCACCCCACTACGCGTATAACGCTATGAAGCTCCCCGGGCCGTGCGGCGTCATCACCATCCACGGCGACCCCGACATGGCCTCCGAGTGAGAGGCCAAAGGAGCCGAGCTCGCTGACGCCGTCATCACGGCGGAGACCAACCACGCCGACGAGCTCACCAAGTACGCGAGCGGGGTCAACAACGACGACCCCACCATACTAAATAAGCCCAATTCGGAGGGCGCAAACACATCAACCTTTGAGGCCACGACGCACACCCGCACCGTCGAGCTGGTCCCAGGCGACTCCAGCCAGACGGTGACGATCGGGACGGGCATGAGCCTAGCATAGGAAGGCGCGCTCATCGAGTTCCTCCGTGAGAACAGGGACATCTTTGCATGGAAATCCTCTGACATGCCCGGTGTCCCTAGGGAGCTCGCTGAGCACAAGCTATACGCCGACCCCAAGGTGCGACCTGTCAAGCAGTCGCTGCGGACCTTCAATGAAGAACACCGTCGAGCAATCGCCGAGGAAGTGCAGCGCGTACTCGCTGCCGGCTTCATCCGGCCAATCAAATACTCCAAGTGGCTGGCAAACCCAGTCCTGGTCGAGAAGAAGAACGGGACCTGGAGAATGTGTATCGACTACACAAACTTGAACAGCGCCTGCCCAAAAGAGCAGTTCGTCCTCCCGCGGATTGACCAGATAATCGATTCAACCGCGGGCTCGGAGTCGCTATGTTTCCTCGACGCCTACTCTCGGTACAACCAGATCAAGATGGCTGTCGAAGACGAGGAGAAGACGGCGTTCATCACGCCATTCGGAGCCTTCTGCTACACCGCCATGACCTTCGGCCTCAAGAACGCCGGGGCGACCTACCAGCGGTGAATGCAAGAATGCCTCGCGAGCCAAATTGGCCGCAACATCCACGTCTACGTCGACGATGTGGTCGTGAAATCCGCTCGCCAAGGCGACCTACTCGCTGACCTGGCGGAAACATTCGCCAACTTGCGAAGATATAAGATAAAGGTCAACCCAGGCAAATGCACCATCGGTGTACCTGCCGGACAATTACTGGGGTACGTCGTCTCCAAACGAGGGATCGAGGCGAACCCCACGAAGATCGAAACGATCGCCCGGCTCGGCAAACCCGAGTGCCTGCGCGACGTCCAGAAGCTGGCCGGGCGAGTAGCGGCTCTCAGTCGCTTCATCCCCTTTGGCGAAAAGGCGATGCCCCTATACCGCCTGATGCGCAAGAACCCCACCTTCCAGTGGGATAAGGAGGCGGACGACGCGCTCCGCGACCTCAAAAAGGTGCTACTCGCCGCACCACTACTCGCTGCCCCCGCCGACAAAGAACCCATGCTGGTTTATGTCGCTGCTTCCGAGCGCGTCGTCAGCGCCGTGATGGTCGTCGAGCGACCAGAGGAAGGAAAGGAGCGCCCAGTCCAGCGGCCGGTGTACTACATCAGCGAGGTCCTCACCGAGTCGCGCCCGTACCTGATACCAAAAGCTAGTATACACGGTCTTCAGAGCTCAGCGGCGCCTGCCTCACTACTTCCAGGAGCACCCGATCACGGTCGTCTCCTCAGCACCACTGCAAGACATCATCCGCAACCGCGAGGCGACCGGGCGGGTCGCCACGTCGATATCGGCGTCCACAACATCAAATACGAGCCACGAAAAGCGATCAAGTCGCAGGCACTGGCGGACTTCATCGCCGACTGGGAAGAGGCCCAGCAACCAGAGAAGCTGCCGTACCTCCATTACTGGAGCCTGCACTTCGACGGCTCCAAGAACGCGGACGGTGCAGGCGCAGGGATAGTGCTGACTTCACCAAAGGGCGACAAGCTCCGCTACATCCTCTGCCTTGACTTTACGCCCTGTACTAACAACATGGCTGAATATGAGGCCCTACTCCACGGCATGAGAGCCGCCAAGGAGATGAACGTCAATCGCCTCCGCTGCTACGGAGATTCCGACCTCGTCGCGGGGCAAGTCGCTGGCACCTGCGATGTCGTCTCCCCTACCATGGCGGCGTCGCAGCGGTGGACAAGTTGGGCGGACACTTCACGGCTACTCCATCGAGTGGATCGGCGGAAGAACGAGGAGGCCGACGCACTCTCTCGCATCGGGTCGGCCCGACTCGCACCACCGCGGCGTTTTCCTCGACACTATCACCAAGCCATCGGTCTCCCCGAGGAGATTGACATCGGGTCCCACTCAACAGGCAGCCTTGGTCGCACTCGTCAATGAGCGAACGATGGACCAAGCCCTACATCGCCTACACGAAGCCGGCACCGGCGAGACGACACTCGGATGATCGCTCATCGATGCAAGTCCTACCGTCATCGACGGCGAGCTCCAAGCGCAGCGTCACCGCGTGTTCAACGCTGCGTCCAACCAGCTAAGGACGCAAGATCTTCCACGACATTCACTCCGATGATCGCGGCCACCACGCCGCCGCTCTCCTCGGTCGCCAAGGCTATGCGACATGGCTTCTCGCCCACCGCACACGCCGATCTGTCGATATCGCCCAGCGGTGCGCGGGTGCCGGCACGCCAATCGGGACGCGTCGAGCTCGGCGCTCAAAACAATCCCATCACCTGGCCATTCGCTGTGTGGGGCATGGACATGGTAGGCCCCTTCAAGAAGGCCCCCTCCGGCTACACCCACCTGCTAGTCGCCGTCGACAAATTCACGAAGTGGGTGGAGGCCAAGCCAGTCTGGAAATGCGATGGGAAGACCGCCACTAAATTCCTACGCGAGCTCATATATCGCTACGGGTTCCCAAACAGCATCATCACGGACAACGGCACCAACTTTGCCAAGGGAGCCATGGCCGAATTCTGCGAAGAGCACAACATCTGGCTCGACCTCGCGTCAGTCGCCCACCCGGAATCCAACGGCCAGGCGGAACGGGCCAACCAAAGAATCCTTCACGGCCTGAAACCGAGACTCCAAGTGCCACTCGAGCGCACCGCCGGGTGCTGGGTCGAAGAGTTGCCCTCTGTCATATGGGGAATCCGCACCTCAGTCAACAGATCGACAGGGTTTACCCCCTTCTTCATGGTCTACGGCGCCGAGGCAGTCATGCCCACCGACCTCGAGCACGACTCGCCGCGGGTCGTCCACTATACGGAGGCTGCGAACGAGCTTGCCCGCCAAGACGGGATAGACCAACTCGACGAAGCCCGTGACCTCGCGCGGTCACGCACCGCTATCTACCAGCAGGGACTCCGCCGCTACCACAGCCGGCGGGTGAAAGCTCGCACCTTCCAGGAAGGCGACCTGGTGTTACGCCTCATCCAGGACAAGAAGGGCATGCACAAGCTCTCCCCTCCGTGGGAAGGCCCATTCGCTATCGGGCGCGTACTCGGCAACGACGCCTACTACCTCATCGACGTCCGCGGGGACGGCGAACTCGACGTCAAGCGACCATGGAATGTAAACCTCCTACGGAAGTTCTACTCCTAGAATCCCACACATGTACTCTCCAGTCGCTATGAAATAAAAAGGAAACGGTTACCGCAAATTGCGCCTACTCTCCATGACTTGTGCCACTCGCACTCGTAATAACAGCGTTACGCTAACCACAGAAGTCAACCTTTGGTACAGCGATCGACACGGCTAAGTAGTGCGGTGTAAGAGCATTGAATCACCTCAGGTCTTGCATCGTCCCACGAAAATGCCCACCGGAGCCCCATTGGGTCGCTTAGCTCGACCGGGTTCTACGAGCCAAGGCAATCGCCTCGCTTCTCACAGCGACCTTGGTCCTCCGCATCCTCGGCATAGCGACTCGAACAAGTACCACGCCGGGGATGAAGACCAGGTTCGTCATGACGGTCGAAAACTCCAAGTAAGAGCATGCCGGGACTCGCCACGCTGACCCCACGGGCGGAAGGAGTGGCGCTCACACCAACGCTAAGTCCTCAACCACCCTCGTCGCGCCTAGAACAACCAAGTACCACGCCGGGGAGTCGGCCACCCGACCCGTTCGCGCAAGGGAAAGCGGTAAAATCTGAGCACTCAAGGGAGTCGCTTAGCGATGGCTCTCTCGAGCGAGTAGTCGACCAAAACAACAAAACACATGACAACAACACATATATCATATACGAGGTAAACCCACAAAAAGGCGGACGCTCGGGGACTCGTTCAAAATCAATCACAAACACACAGCAAATACCAAAATAGACACGACGTCTCATTCAATTGGATATTGCATTGTTTCACGTTACAAAATATGCCCGTGGCGGAACTGCTGCTAACGCCACAAGGCAAACTATCCTACTGCAGGCTTTGATGACGACCGCCAACATCCGGCGATTGCGGATGAACGCCGTGTATGGGTTTGACGGATACGTCGCCAGTTCACCCGCCATCGCCGAAAAGGTTGCTCGACCTTGAAGTCACGATGCGGCTCGGTCGTTGGCGCGACGGCCGTCTCTGCACGGAAGGAGGTCGCCCATTGCCCGAACACGTTAAAGTACGTGGCGGCACGGTCCTGCAACTTGAGGACCTCGGACAGCTCCACCGCGCCAGTCGACGATGGATATCCACTCGTCACATCGTCGATGTCGAAATCTTCGGGGAAGTGGGCGAGACCAAGGCTCAGTGCCATCGACGCTCGGGCAAACGCGACCGTCATGAACTCAACGACCGCGGGCGCCTTCTCCAAATACTTCCACACCTCAACGAGGTCGCTGGGAATCACCTCCATGGGCGATATCTCTTGGAGATAGGCGCGGATGCACGTCGCCGACAGTGTCGCCGAATCGACGAGCATGCTTACGCACCGCCTCGCGTCGAGCGAGCTCGCCTCTCCTTCGCTATCGATGATGCGACCTGCGAGTAGAAGACAATAATGAGTACGATGGACACCACAAAAGACACAACCACTGGAAAGGGAAGATGTACTCACCAAGCAGCGGGCGGGCGAGTTCCGTGATGAAGCATTGAAGCGATGTATGGTCGTCCTGAATCCCGGCAATAAGGACTTCCTACACCTTGCGATCCTCCTCAGCGGCCGCAATGGCGGCCTTAGCTCGCCCGTCAGCCGAGCTCGCTTCTTCTTTTGCTTCCCGCAGTTCGCGCTCGAGGTTGGCGATCCGTTGTTCAGCGGTACTCAGAGCAGATTGCGCCGCCACCAATTCACCAGAGGGGACAAGCCCCTGGAGAGCTTCCTCTGCCTTCGCAGCAACATCTTGAAGCCCTTTGTTCGCTTCCTGGACGATGGCCAGCTCCTTCTCCGCGCACTACTTCGCGGCCAATCGGTCCGCCGACTCAAGCTGCGGACCCTTCACATCACCGAAAAAGTTAGTCAAAGCAAAATTCCTAAGTGCCCACCCGCTGAAATTCAGCGAGTGCGCACTCGGGGACTGGCGATCAAGAAATTCCTAAGTGCCCACCCACTGAAATTCAGCGAGTGCGCACTCGGGGACTGGCGATCAAGAAATTCCTAAGTGCCCACCCGCTAAAATTTAGCGCGTGCGCACTCGGGGACTGGATGCGAAAAATAAAAAGATGTGAAATTATAAGGATCAGGCCGCTGCAAAGCACCGACCTGATCCTCGGGGACTGGATGTACCTGGATGGCTGCGCCAAGCATGCCATGGAGTTGTATCGCGTCCACGGACGCGAGTAGCGCTAGCGTGTGCCCACGACATTGGTCGACTTCAGCGTCGGCGGTCCCAAGAGCGTGGCTCGAGGGCGCAGCCCCGCTCGTCGTGGCCGCCTTGGTCACGAAGTGTGGGAAGGTAGCGATAGAGGCACCCGCTCCAATAGAGGTCGCCTCCTCCGTTCAAGGCAAGGAAGCGCCCTCCTTTGTAGACGCGGCTGCCTCCGTCACAGGCCCGGCTGGTGCAATCGCCGTGTCATCAGAGATAGTGACGGTATCGTCACCCCTGGCCTTCTTTCTGCCATTCGCCGAGACGACGACCTCGTCCGCCTTCCTCTTGCGGGAAGGATCCTTCTCGCTAACGGCGGATGGCACCTTAGCCACGGTCGGATGTCCCATCCTCTTCACTCCGGTCCTGTGCATCAATCGAATAAGCAAAAACAATTGAAGTAACTATGAAAAACAAGGATGGGTGAGTGCACTCACTTGGCGACTGGGATAAAACGTAGCCCCGTACGGAGGCCGGCTGGTTTTTCCAGTCGGGCCCATCATCGAGCCCCATCTCTGTGACGTCGCGTGCCCAAGACACGACGGCTTCTTCGTCGTTGAGGCCGCAGTTGGAGCCTCAGGATATCTTCGCAGGAGCCTCCTTGCGGCGAAGCCGCTATAGCCGAGCCCAGCCCGTAGATCGGGCGAATGGCGGAGGCATTGAAGCCAGCGACTTCGCCGCTGGCCCGCCGGTTGCCGCATCGGGCGGCGCGTCCCTCACCGCCGCTGGGAGCATCGAGCTGCTCGCGGCGGCGAGGCCGGCTTGGATGGCTTCGCTTTCTTCGGGGGCCTTTTCCTTCTTCTTCTTCGACGGAGTGGCTTGACGGCGAGGTGGTCTCTGGGAGCTCGCCGTCGTCATCGTGACGCCGAGGCTTCGCTTGCCTCGATCTCGCGCCGTCATTGTACGCGGTCTTCGGACCATGGTGGGCGACCTCCTCGGACTGTCATCGCCGCCCTCGCCGCTCGGCAGCGGCGACTCGCCACGTCCCGGGCGGATGAGCCCGAGCTCGCCGTCCAAGGTGGGAGCCACCTTCCACCACTTGGAATAGCTGCGATTTAATACAGAATGGAATTAGAATTACCATCGCATAAATCGCGATCGCGAGCAAAGCAAAGTGATTACCGTTGGAGCCGGACGCCATGTATAGGGGCGACCCTGCCGCATCCGTACACCGCTGGGTAATCTTCTTCAGCCGGAGGTAGTCCTCCTTCCACTCGCCGAGGCAGGCCTTCGCCGAGTCTCCCGCCCGTGTCTTGGTACATGTAGTGGTCGCTAGGCGAGCGGGACGAGCCGCCGAGCCAGCAGCCAGGCTGATTTATCGTCGAGGCCTTCTTTTTCAGACCGCGGATGGTCCGGAGCATCTTGTCGACGACCATCCGCTGGTCTGGGGAGCTTGCCGACTTGGAGATGGAGCGTCGACCGATTGGCGGAATACCGCGATCGCCACCGCCTTCGGCTCGCCGCCACGTAGAACCACGACTTCTTCGATCGCCGCTGCCTTGGCGGCAAGATCGATCGAAGAATGACGCTTTGGACTTGAGTTGAATGTCAAGCCGCTGCTAGCATTGGGTCGCCGCCTCGCGCTGATCCGTCGTGGAACATCTTGCCACAAGGGGAAGTAGGGCCGGCAGCCCAAGTAGCATTTGCAAAACGCCACAAAGATGGCGAGCTGCTCGATGCTGTGGGGACCCAGATCTGAAGGCTGGATCCCGTAGTAGGCGCAGAAGCGCCGGAAGAACAGGGACGTAGGAAACCCTAGCCCCCGCTCGAGATGACTGGTGAAACAGATGAATTCCCTCTCTCGCGGGTTTGGGGTCGTTTCTCCGGCTGCGGGAATACGCCAACAGCCGGCTCGCAGGATCCCGACCTCGAAGAGGCCACCGCTCGTGCATTTGGATCTACCCCACGGTTCGGTGGAAAGGGCCATGGCCGAGGGGTTGGTTGGGGGTCGGAGGATTTCGGGTCGGTTGGATCGCGATGCGAGGGAAGGAAAATGCGCGCAGTCGGAAGAAGTGGTGAGAAGTTGGCTCTACAATCGCCTGCCATTCCCCTTATATAGTGGGTGTTACCCGCCAAATCAGGGAGCCGTTACCGCGCGATGATTACGTTAAAGGTTACCGTTGGATTACCCCAACGGCTAGTTTGACCACGCCTGACGGTCCAACTACGGCCACTCGGCTCGCCGACCCAATCACTATGACAAGAGCCACGACCGACTCGCCAAAGCCGCGACTTGGATCATCGATTTTCCTTTATACAGATCCCACCGATGATTCGATCGATGCCAACTCGAAGCCAGATACGATCGCCAGCAGCCACCTACACCTAATCGCCGACGGCCTCGGGGACTACTGATGGGGATATGCCTACTGGGGTATACCCAGCAGGACGTTTCCGACTGGCCCAAGAACCGGCGAGTGGGCCTGCAGAATGGCGAGTGGATTGAAGCCCATGAGGAACCGAGCGATCGGAAGTAAAGGCCCAAAGTAGTCGATAGGCCAATGGATTAGGTTAAACGACTACCAAGCTTTAATCGAATCGGTTGAGATATGTAAACCCTAGGGGAGGTGAGCCTATATAAACCTCCCTATAGGGCGAGTAGAGATACGTTCCCTCATACACCCAAGCGAATCGCCGCCTAGCCGCCGAGTTCGCCCATTGTAACACCTCCATAATACAATCTAGCAGGAGTAGGTCTTTACCCTTCGGGGGGCCGAACCTGGGTAAAACCCTGTGTCTTTGCCCTCATCTCGCACCGCAGATGGCTGGCCGCCCTTGCCCCTCGTTCTACTACTCGCTGCCGATTGTAGCATCTGTCGTGACTATTCCCACGACATCGTAATTTAGATATTCACCTCCACGATCAGAACGTAGAAATTTAATCTTCTTGTTACGTTGATTCTCTACCTCACTTTGAAATTCCTTAAACTTCTCGAAAGTTTCGGACTTATGTTTCATGAAATAGATATACCCATATCTACTCAAATCATCCGTGAAGGTAAGAACATAACGATAACCACCGCGCGATGCTACACTCATTGGACCACACACATCCGTATGTATGATTTCCAATAAGTCCGTAGCTCGCTCCATCATACCAGAAAATGGAGTCTTAGTCATTTTACCCATCAGACATGCTTCGCATCTTTCAAGTGATTCGAAATCAAGTGATTCAAGAAGTCCATCGGAATGGAGTTTCTTCATACGCTTCACTCCAATGTGACCAAGACGACAGTGCCACATATAGGTCGAGTTATCGCTCGATTTCAAACGTTTAGCCTTAATGTTATTAATATGTGTATTTCCATTATCGAGATTCAACAAGAATAAACCATCTATCAAAGGTGCATGTGCATAAAACATATTACTCATATAAATCGAACAACCATTATTCTCGGACTTAAACAAGTAACCGTCTCGCAATAAATAAGATCCCGATATAATGTTCATGCTTAACGCAAGCACCACATAACAATTATTTAAGTATAAAACTAATCCCGATGGTAGATGAAGGGGTAGCGTGCCGACCGCGATCACATCAACCTTTGATCCGTTTCCCACGCGCATCGTCACCTCGTTCTTCGCTAGCTTCCGTTTATTCTGCAGCACCTATTTCGAGTTACAAATATGAGCAACCTAACCAAGATCAAATACCTGTGCACTACTACGAATACTAGTGAGATACACATCAATAACATGTATATCAGATATACCTTTATTCTTGATGTTGCCGTTCTTCAAATCCGCCAAGTACTTTGGGCAATTCCGCTTCCAGTGACCTTCTCCCTTGCAGTAAAAGCACTTAGTATCAGGCTTAGTTCCAGCCTTGGTCTTCTTTGTTGGCGTGGTAACTTTCTTACCACCCTTCTTGAAGTGTCCCTTTTGCTTAGACTTGCCTTTATTGAATTTGGTGGTCTTATTGACCAACAACACTTGGTGCTCTTTCTTGATCTCCACTTCTGCAGATTTCAACATGGCAAAGAGTTCTGGCAACGTCTTGTTCATGTTTTGCATGTTGTAGTTCATCACCAAGTTCTTGTAACTTGGTGGTAGTGATTGGAGGATGCGGTAAATCCCCAAAGCATTAGGAATCACTATACTCAAGCTTTGAAGTTTGTTTGCGTGCCCAGACATTTTAAGCACATGCTCACCGTGAGTTGCCTCTTCCATCTTGCGCTAAAGAACTTTTCGAAGCCTCATAGCTTTCAATTGCCGCATGAGTCTCAAAGATCAATTTGAGATCCTCGACAATATCATATGGGTCTGAATTCTCAAACCTTTTCTGAAGCTCTGATTCTAAACCATTACAAGATAGCACACTGAACTGTGGAGTACTGAGTCTTCCGAGTGAGGTAAACATTCTTTACTTCATCGGAAGCTTCAGCTGCAGGTGGGTCACCCAATGTGCATCCAAAGACATAGGTCAAATTACCACCGTGAGGACAATCCTCAAATTGCGGAACCAATCCGCGAAGTTGCTTCCATTGTTTTTGAACTTTTCTTTCTCTAGGAACGCATTAAAATTGATGGTAGGGGCTGCCATTGATCTACAACATATTTGCAATAGTTTAGACTAAGTTTATGACAAATTGAGTTCAAATTAATAATAAAATTAATCTAGGTGAACTCCCACTCAAAACAATATCCCTCACATTGTTTTAGTGATCACATGAACCAAATCCACCACATCAACACCGATCATCACGAGAGCTGATATAGTTTCAATGGCAAACAATCGACATGTTCATCATATCTACTATATGATTCATGCTTTACCTTTCGGTGATCCGTGTTCCGAGACCATGTCTGTACATGCTAGGATCGTCAAGATCAAACCTTAGTTTCCGCATGAGCAAATCTGGCATGCTCACGTTGTATACACTTGCGGAATCTAACGCACCCGATCATCACGTGGTGCTTCGAAACAACAAGCTTTAGCAACGGTGCTAACTAAGGGTGAACACTTTATGACTTGAAATTCATGTGCATGAGGGATCATCTTATAATGCTACCGTCGTCTACTAAGCAATACAAGATGCATAAAGTATTAACACACATGCAATTCATAATATGTGATATGATATGGCCTTTCTTCTTTGTGATTCCGATCTCCATCTTCTAGCACGAACATGATCTCCATCATCACCGGCATTGCATCAAGGTCAATGACGTTTCTCCATGTTTGTCGTCCACCGGCTTCAACTATTACAACTACTTTGAATAGACACGTGGGTCTTAATATAAATTATAGACAACCATACGGCTCCTGCCGGTTGCCAACTTACAATAAGGAACATTGCATACATCAAATATAATCACAATCATGGCCATATCACATCACAACACACCCCTGCAAAACAAAGTTAGACGCCTCTACTTTCTTTGCATGTTTTACGTGGTTTGGGGCTTTCAATAAGTGTCGTTCTAACTTACGAACATGAACCAGAACATTGATACTAGTATTGTTAATCACCCGTTGTAAATTGGATCTTAACTATGCTAGGAGAAACAGGCACCCGCAAAGCCACTTATGCAATACTAGTTGCATGTCAAGCGTGGAGCAAGTCTCATGAACTATGTCATGTAAGGTTAGCCTGGGCCGCTTCATCCCAACATAACGCAAGATGCAAAGTACACAAGAAGCAATTGACAATAAAAGCATCAACGCCCACAATGATCATTGTGTTCTACTCGTGCAACAGATCTACATATAGACACGGCTCTGATACCACTGTAGGATTTCGTAGCATGGAAAACAAAAAATTTCTGCCGCATACAAACAAACAAGCCAAGATCTATCTACTAGATTGTAGCAATGAGTCGATAGAATAACTCACCCTCGAAGATTCCAAAGTGTTTAACGAGAGGGGATTCTCGTGGGTGATGTAGTCGATTTCTTCCGATCTCAAGATCGCAGAGACGATCCTTTCTTGCGTGCTCCAAGCAGCACTCCCGCAATCGGTCGACGTTCGGTACTGACGAAGACCTTCCTCTCCTTGTTCCAAAGGCAGCGGAGGTTCTAGCACTCCTCGCGATTCCCAAGAAGACAACGTGGTACCGGAAGTAGAGGGGAGATCTCGTAGGGATTCTCCTTAAGCCGGAGCGAGTATGGTGTAGTATGAGAGAGTCCCTCAACGATCTAGGGTTTAGACACGTCGAGGAGGAGGCTGGGCCGGTGGCTAGGGTTGCTAGGCGGCGGCAGCAGGTGGCGGCGTCGGCGGCTTAGGGTTTGGAGGAGAGGATCTTGTGTGTCTCTAGGAGGGAGCCCTGCCCCTCCTTATATAGGTGGAGGGCCGGCCCAGGAGGAGGGGAGTCCCTCCCCAACTCGGCAGTTGGTCGCAGGTGGGGAGGAGGGACTCCTCCCCAACTCGGTTTCCTCCTCCTTTTCCACTTCCCAAAAATAGCCGTTTGACTTTCAAACTAGCCGTTTGACTTTTCAAACTAGGATTTGAATAAACCTCTATTTTGTTCAGCTATGACACCGAGTACATGATGCAATCATACCAACTTGATATAACACATTCATGTACCCTTCCCCTCCGGAGTACCGGACATTCCGGAACCTTCTAGAACATTTTCAATGAAAACACCGGAATCATTCTCCAACTCCGAAAAGGGACTTTCCTTATATGAATCTTATTCTCCGGACCATTCCGGATCTCCTCGTGATATCCCGAATCCCATTCGAGACTCCGAACAACATTCGGACTCCTTCTCATCATTCCATAACTACTCAAACAACGTCGAATCCTTAAGTGTGTCTCCCTACGGTTCGTGAATTATGCGGACATGATCGAGACACTTCTCCGAACAATAACCAATAGAGGAATCTGTAAATTTATATGGCTCCCACATATTTCTACGATTACTTTGCGATCGAATGAACCACTTACATACGATATCAATTTCCCTTTGTCTCACGATAGTTTACTTATCCGAGGTTATGATCGCTTATCTACGCATACCTAGTTCAACCTCGTTACCGATAAGTACTCTTTTCTCGTTCCCGTGATATGTGATCCCTTGTGAACCAGTCACATGCTTGCAAGCTAATTGAATGACATTTCACCGAGAGGGCCCAAAGTATATCTATCTGTCATATGGATGGACAAATCCCACTCTTGATCCATGTGTTTCAACCAATACTTTCCGAACACTCAATGCCACCTTTATAGCCACCCAGTTACGGTGTGGTGTTTGATGTCATCAAAGCAACCATCCGGTAAAGGTGATATGCATGACTCATGGTCGAAGTAATTAGATTACTATGTATCAGAAAGCATATAGCAATTGAACTATTAAAATGACTTGATCTTTATGCTACGCTTATCTATAGGAGTATGTCCACCATATCATTCTCCTAACGATATGATCTTGTTGTTAATAACATCTCAATGTTCATGATAGGGAAACCACAATCATCTATTAACCAACAAGCTAGTATTATATAGAGGCTTTACTAGGGACTTCAAATTAAGTTTACAAATCACACAAGTATTAATGTTTCCTTGTTAATACTATTATAGCATGAATGTAAACATTTATCATAAACACAAAGATATAATAATAACTACATTTATTATTGCCTCTAGGGCATATCTCCAACATGAACACTTATGTTTCTACTTCTGTCAATGTGCCTGGTGGGGTTGATCGTCATGTTAGTATATCGCCTATTGCTTCTGTCAGCCAATCAGATGCTATTGCCACTACACTGGTGGGGTCCTCTGTACCTCCTCTAGTAGTAGGTGTGCATGGAAATGTGAATGTTAGTGCTGAGCCAGCTGATTTACAGTTGCTTGATGTGGTGCAAGAAGAACAGGTTTGTGAGAATTGTGGTAGGGGTCACAATATTTTGGTCTGTCAAGATAGGAAACCCTGGGAGTATGTTCCTCTGTTTGGCAGTACTGACTTTGAACAAGGCTTTCATTCTATTCCTGTGGTGGAATCTACTTTTTAGTCTATGGAACAACTGCACTATGCTCATATAAGTGTAGTTAAAGGTGATGTTACAGGAAAGGACCTTGAAAAAGAGTTCCAGGTGTGGGCTGATGCTTTGGGTTCTGGATGGAGGTTTAATGCTAGATCCATCAATGATGTTGAATTCCTGATAAGATTTCCTTCTGCTAGGTCCATTGATGACTTTCACTTTGGCAAAGTGTTTATGAAAACAATTCCTGATGATGTGATCCAACTGTCTAAATGGAATGGTGACTTGGAACCTATGGAATGGTTAGAAGAAGCCTGGTTAAAAATTGTAGGTATCCCTATGAAGTTTAGGGAGAAGTCAATTGTTTTCTATGTGGCATCTCTTGTGGGTAAGCCTTTGGCTTTAGATAGAAATAGTTTAAGGAACTTGGCTTATGTGAGGGTGAAAATTGCATGTCTGGATGTGACTTTGGTGCCTAACACTAGGAGGGGTGAGATGCAGGGTGGTATATATGAATTTAAGTACACCAGAGAAATTTTTGCTCCTGATGCAGTGCCAACTTTGTCTGTAACTGTTGGGGTGGATGGGCAAGAGGATATCAACTTAAATGATAGGAGAAATGTGGAAGATGTTAGGCAGAACATACCTGTTGATGGTGAGGAGACTCAGGCTGGTAACACTGGAGGTGTGGGTGGAGGAAATGGTGGTCATCGGCATGCTGCTGGTGGTTCTGGTGGAAATACTCTGGATAAAGGAAAAATGTATTAGCAGAGCAGGAAGATTCCGATGATCTGTCTTTTGGGACTAGGATGGAAAATATCTGGGCTAGTTCTGGCAGTGGTGGAAACACAAGAGGGATTGTAATTAGGGAAAATGTTGATGGTGGTGGTTCTGATAGAAGAAACTTCCAGAATAGGGAGGTTGGTATGGGAACACAGGGAGCTGGTAAACAACTTGATGTTGCTGCCTTAGGTGATGTTCACATGGAAGTTGCTCAGAATTTCGCCCCTCCAGTGGTTTGTGACATTATCAATCCCCCTGATGCTACTGGTCCTCAGAACTTTGAAGATTTTATCAAAGGATTATTGAGAGATAGAGGCAGTGATAAATACTATGAGCTCAAGAAACAATATGGGCACTTGTTAGAGGATGAGGGTGGACAGGGTGAGGCTGATATGCAAGGTGATGGTGATGATTCTGCTAAAGATTCTTTTGGATCATCCAATGATAATGATGGAGGGGGTGTAGGAAATTCTATGAGAAATGATTCACATGTTGTGGGGGGGGAGAGAATCAGGAACAGGATGTGCTGCCTGTGGGATCTTCTCAGCCTAATATTGTCACTACTTAGGAAAGTGTGGGATCTTCTCAGCCTGATATTGTCACTACTCAGGAAAGTGTGGGATCTCGGTCTGAAAAAGTAGCTTGTGTTCGTGATGAAGAGGAGAAATTGGTGAGAATGAGTTCAAGGATTGCTGACCAAGGTGGTGCTGGAAGCATGGAGGAAAGACACATGTCTCAACAAACTACGAGGGATCTATCAGGTACCAACTTAACTCTTTATAATTCCTTTGCTGTTATAGATGATGAAGATATTATTCATAGAGCTTTGGAGATTGGAATTTATGCCGAGTCTATACCTTTAGAACATGTTAATTCTTTGAAAGATTTAGAGATTGCTAGGCACAGTTTACATGATAGAAAACATGTTGAGGTTGGGGCTGAGGTGAATATGGATGAAAAGGTTTTGTTTCTTGACTAGAAGAAGGATGATAGTGATGAGGGGAAATTTACTCCTTGTCGGGGGGATAACCCCCGGTAGGGTCACGAGAGGGGAAACATAGCGCAGCTGGATTGGCTCCGAGTAAACAATTAACCAGGCCGGGTAAGAACGGCCAGGTAAGATAAGCAAGAAAGCCTAGATAAAAACTGTATTGGCCCGTATAGGACAAAGTTGTAACCCTTGCAGGTACCAACGAGCCGAGTCAACCGAGGAAGGGCCGAGTCAAGAAGGACGCGTGGCACCTTTCCAAGTAAGGTTCGGGAAGGACCGTGGTAAAGCATGGTCAAAAGAGAAGGGCGACGACGGGTGACACAAAAGGAGTCGGGTGACGCCCAAAGCAAGCGCTGACGTACAAAGTAATTGCGTGACGCCGAAAAGAACAAGAAGCAATGTACCAGAAGACCGTTAGCTGTCAAGCTTTATGGACCGGGCCTATGGGCTTAAGGCAAGCCCATAACCCGGCCCATATTGTAGGGACCAAGATCCAAACAGTAAACCCTAGAATCCAAAGGGATATTAGCTAGCTAGCACTGCCTATATAAGGGAGGGCATAGCAGTAGAAGGGGAAGGTTGGACCAAGTAGAGAACAGGTGCCAAGTACTCAAGCCAATACAGCTCAAGGAGCACTTGTAATCTTTGGGGTTTCAATCAAATCGTCAAGTGTGGAAAGTTCTTCCTGTTCTTCGTGCATGGCTCGACCGTGCACTCCCTCCCCGGTGACCACAAGCACCCATTCGGACCCCAAATTAAGCCTACCCATGGTATCTATCGTGCCACCACCACGACACTCCTGTCATTTCTAGAAAAAATATGAGAAATTTGAAGTCTGTTTTTGGTGGGAAGCATGGAAAGTTAAATGATGCTGCTGGGAAGGTACACAACTATCACCCTATGAGTGGTGTTGTGACTGGAACAAGGGAGAGGAGAACCGTTTTATGATAGGTGCTATTTTGAATATCAGAGGGGTGGGGAAGAAAGGGGTGAGTGCTTATTTGTGTGATTTGTTAAGAGAGGAAAAAGTGGATTTTATTGGTTTGCAAGAGACTATTAAGAAAGATTACTCCATTGACTTTTTTTAGGAAAATTGATCCTATGAATCAATTTTCCTGGAGTTGGTTACCTTCTGTGGGGATATCTGGGGGCATTCTGGGGGCCTACGTTCCTCCAAATTGTCTAAACTTGATGTTTCTATGGGCAAGTTTCATGTTAAGATGAAAGTGTTTGATAGCAAGAAACAGGTTCAATGGCATCTGGTGGTAGTCTATGGGGCTGCTCAGGAGGAAAAGAAGGAGGATTTTTTGGTGGAATTAGCTGAGGTTTGTCAGGACCAGTCGATCCCTTTACTGGTGGGTGGTGATTTTAATCTGATTTGTTTTGTCTATGAGAAAAATAAAGGGCACTCTTTGAATAAGTGGGGGCACATGTTTAATTCTATTGTTAATGCCTATGGTATGAGAGAAATTCAAATGTCTAGGGGCAGTTCACTTGGTATAATAATGAGGCAGTTCCTACTCTAGAGAAGCTTGATAGAATCCTTGTTTGCAAAGAATGGGAGAAGTTGTTTCCTCTTACTACAGTACATAAGTTGACTAGGGAAATGTCAGATCATAGCCCTTTGTGTTGGGAATATGCCCTAGAGGCAATCATGTATGATGATATTTCCCATTGTATTCATAAAGTTATTAAGTTGTCCTTGTAAAAACATCTTATGTGTATCATTGAATATGTGATTCTGTTGTGGAACTATGCATTCATGTTGTTTGTACTAAATGTCCTTGGTCATCGAGGTTGTGCTGGACACACAACTTAGACCAATGTGAAAGTTGGCTTGGTGACTCGGTTCCATTTGTCATGGGCATGGAGATGCTATTCCGACTTACACAGATTTGGCTAAAGAGTTTAGCGAGTCGGATTGACCCATATTGAGGTACAAAAAACAAGTTGTCATTTGTATATATCTCAATCAATGTAATCCTTATACCTGAGGTTGTTGCATAGTCCGAGTTGAGGATCGCCGACTTAGGTTCTGTCAAACGCTGATCCATAACTGGGCAGTCATAAAGGTAGAGTTCGGGTCGACTGAGAATCAAGCTGCGTGATATGAATAACCAAGATGGTATTTTGCCCCTCCACTCAGAGAGATATTATCTGGTCCCTCTCGGATGATATGATTCGGAAAGCATGGCCATGCACGACTCGGTTAAGTGTTAACCGAGGCAATCGACTAAGTGTTAGTCGGGTGAATCACTTATCTCGGATCGAGAAGAGAGTCGGACTATTTAAGGGATGACAAATATTCGCCTATAGTCTGACAAGGTATATCGTGAGGCAAAAGGGACTCGGACGCAAGTCGCATTGGAAAGGCAAGTCTTCATGACTCTTTGGTACTTGGGAGTTGGCATGTTCTGCTAGGAGCCGCTACCGACTGATCGATTGAGAGTCGGACTCCAATCGTGTCCAAGTAACCATGAGCATGTGGGGTCACACACTTAAGAGCGGGAGCAAGTTCGAATTGGATCTAAACTGGAAATCTGGTTGGGTTGGACCCGAGCCTGATTTGGACTGAGTTAGTGAGTCGGACTCACAGGGACTAATATTATATGGGCTTTAGTGAATGGGCCGCACAAGCAGAGCCCACGTTCACTCCCTATATATAGTGGAGCACCGTAACCTGGAAAGGTTAATCGTCGTTCGGTTAGGTCATTCCATGTGTTAGAAACCCTAGCTCCACAGCAGTCCTGCTGTCGTATCGAACCTAGCAGTTCACCGCCGGTGCTCCTCCTTGTACGTGTGGATACCAGCAGAGGTGTTGTACGATCAGCACCAGGACGATCGGATCACAAAGGACTACACTGCATCAACTGACGCGCTTTATCAGTAATCCTCAACTATGCGTCTAGTGGTAAACCTCGTGGCCTTCTACCTCGGCTAGATCTTGGGATCACCACGTTAGAGGAAAAAGTTTTGTTTTATCTCTGCGTGGCCCAACAGTGGTATCAGAGCGATAGCTTCTGGTTTTAGGCTCGAGATCTCGCATATGTGATATGCAGTTGGCTATAGATGAGATCTATGTGCTGTTTGGTGGTCGATCTATGAGATAGATCGGTTTTGTGCGATGTTGATTGGATCAACTGTACTCGGGGAATGGTAGATCTGATTTCCGTGATCATACTGCTGAGGTCGTGGAACGACATACCCCTACCGGTCGTCTTCCGCCATCGGGGTAGACTGTAAATCCAGCGGCAATGATCGAAGATCAAAAAGTTTGATCGAATTGGAGCAATGGTCGGAATCCATGTCCGGATCGTAGATGAGATCTACGTTTTAGGAAAAATTGTCGGGCGCTTCGCCCTGTCGTAGCACGTTAAACATCGTTGCGAGTTTCACAACTCAGGTAGATATCGTATCTATGCATACCTTGTTTTTGCAGGAAGTTTTGAATGGTTTGGTTCATGTGCATGTGATGTATGTGTGTAATCCATACGTGATCTGCGAATCACGGTTTTTGTCAGCCGGCTGGAGCCTAGGTGCTGTCATTTTATTGTATAACGACATGCGTGTCGAATTATCCTTGTAATTTACTTTACTTAGCTAGTGTAGCTGTTTGGAGAACCCGGAAGGCATGCAAGGCGTTGTACATGTCGGCGACATGGAGTAAGACGGCGAGTGACAAGAGTTGGCACAAGTCGGATTACAGGCTTTGTGGAGAAGGACATCCCCATGAAGGGAGCCATACCATTTCACATTATAATTACTTTATTTTGTGTTATTGTTATGTCTCTGCTTTACCTCTATTGGATAGTCGGTAAAATTTAATCCCTCAAAGAAGGTCTAGTCGGTTTTCCCGCCAGTGTTTGCACCATCACAAGTCGGACATTTTTGGTAGTGGGCTCATAAAATTGAGGTGCTTCCACTTGTTTCTGGCTATGTGTGTTCGAGTCGGACTCTTACTGCGGAAACACTCGGTAAGCTAGACGGGTCTATCACAACGGTTATGGGGCTCGGGGAAAGGTCGGATGGGAGCCGGGGCATGTGATGCCACCCGTCCAACAGGAGTCGTATGAGATACGATTGACAAGGAGTTGTCTACCTAGATCACTTGGCGGCTAGCGGTGATGCTAAAGCTCACTAGCCTACTTGCTTATTTAGGATCCTGAATCACTAAGTAACCATCGGAGGGGTGTTGTGTAGGGGTTCGTAGCATGGAAAAAAATTCTACCGCATGCAAACAAACAAGCCAAGATCTATCTACTAGATTGTAGCAACGAGTCGATAGAGAAACTCACCCTCGAAGATTCCAAAGGGGTTAACGAGAGCAGATTCTCGTGGGTGATGTAGTCGTACTCTTGCCGATCTCAAGTTCGTGTAGACGATCCTTCCGGCGCTGCGTTAAGGCGCTTCGATCGGTCACACGTTCGACTCGATGAAGACCTTCCTCTCCCTTGTTCCAAGAGGTAGCGGAGGTTGTAGCACTCTCCTCGATTCCGGCCTGAAGGCGTGGTGTCGGAGTAGAGGAGATCTCGCAGGCTTCATGGCCGGAGGCAGTATGGTGTACTATGAGAGGCCTTGGTGATCTAGGGTTTAGAGGCACCAAGGGGATCTTGGCCGGCTAGGGCTTGGGAAGCCCCAACTCGTGAGTTGGAGGAACCCTAGGAGGCGGCGACTTGGAGGCCGGCTAGGGCTAGGGTTTTTGGGTGTGTTGGGTGTAGGGAAGAGGGGCAGCCCGGCCCCTCCTTATATAGGTGGGAGGGCGCGGCTTGGGAGGGGGGAGTCCTCCCCCAAGTTGGCCTCCTTGGCGGTGGTGGAGGAGAGGAACTCCTCCCCAAGTAGGTTTCCTACTCTCCCTCCACCAAGCAAACTTGCCGTTTGACTTTTTCAAATTGGCGTTTGAATTTCAAACTAGGATTTGATTTCTCCCTTTATTTTGACCAGCCAAGTGACCTAGTACATGATGCAACCATTCCACATTGTCATGACACATCCATGTACCCTTCCCCTCCGGAGTGCCGGACCTTCCGAACCCTTCTAGAACATTCCCGATGAAAACACCGGAATCATTCCCCAACTCCGAAACAGGACTTTCCTTATATGAATCTTATTCTCCGGACCATTCCTGATCTCCTCGTGATATCCCGGATCCCATCCGAGACTCCGAACGACATTCGGTCTCTTTCTCATCATTCCATATCTACTCAACAACATCGAATCCTTAAGTGTATCTCCCTACGGTTCGTGAATTATGCGGACATGATCGAGACACTTCTCCGATCAATAACCAATAGAGGAATCTGGAAATTCATATGGCTCCCACATATTTCTACAATTACTTTGCGATCAAATGAACCACTTACATACGATGCCAATTTCCCTTTGTCTCACGATATTTTACTTATCTGAGGTTTTGATCGTCGGTATCTCTGCATACCAAGTTCAACCTCGTTACCGATAAGTACTCTTTTCTTATTCCCGTGATATGTGATCCCTTGTGAGCCAGTCACATGCTTGCAAGCTAATTGGATGACATTCCACCGAGAGGTCCCAGAGTATATGTATCCATCATATGGATGGACAAATCCCACTCTTGATCCATGTGTTTCAACCCATACTTTCCGAACACTCAATGCCACCTTTATAGCCACCCGATTCTGATGGTGTTTGATGTCATCAAATCATCCTTCTGGTGATGGTGATAAGCATGATCTCATGGTCGAAGGAATTAGGTTACTATGTATCAGAAAGCTTATAGCAATTGAACTATTAAAATGACTTGATCTTTATGCTACGTTTATCTATAGGAGTATGTCCATCATACCATTCTCCTAATGATATGACCTTGTTATTAACAACATCTCAAATGTTCATGATCAAGAAACCATGATCATCTATTAATCAATAATCTAGTATTATAAAGAGGCTTTACTAAGGACTCCAATTTAGTTTACAAATCACACAAGTATTAATGTTTCTGGTTAATACTGTTATAGCATGAATGTAAACATTTATCATAAACACAAACATATAATAACAACTACATTTATTATTGCGTCTAGGGCATATCTTCAACAGTCTCCCACTTGCACTAGAGTCAACTAATCTAGATTACATGGTAATATACCGAACATCCATGGCAGTTTGGTGTTGGTCATGTTTTTCCCTCGGGAGAGGTTTAGTCAACGGATCCACCACATTCATATCTGTGTGTACTTTGCAAATCTTTATGTCACCATATTGGACATGTTCTCAAATAGCGTGAAAACGTAGCTTCATGTGCTTCAGCTTCTTGTGTGACCTTGGTTCTTGCGCATTGGCTATGGCGCCCATGTTATCACAGTAGATAGACATTGGGTCCAGCGCACTTGGAACCACACCGAGCTCTGTAATGAACTCCTTCATCCATATTGCTTCATGTGAAGCCTCCGAGGCAGCTATATATTCCGATTCAGTTGAAGATCTCGCCACAACACTTTGCTTTACACACCTCCAGCTAACTGCTGCACCATTCAAAGTAAATACATATCCAGATTGAGATTTAGAATCATCCGGATCGTTGTTCCAACTAGCATCGGTGTAACCATTAACAACGAGCTGTTCATCACCTCCATAAGAAAGAACCATATCCTTAGTTCTTCTCAAGTACTTAAGGATATTTTTGAACGATGTCCAATGATCCACTCCTGGATCACTTTGATATCTGCTAGTCAAACTAACAGCATATGCAATGTCGGGTCTAGTACATAGCATGACATACATCAGAGATCCTATGGCTGAGGCATAGGGAGTCTTACTCATCCTTTCTCTATCTTCTGCCGTTGCTGGACTTTGAGTTTTACTCAAGGTCGTATTGGGCAACATGGGCAATAACCCTTTCTTGCTATCTTCCATTCCAAACCTCTTTAGAACTTTGTCCAAATATGTACTTTGTGACAATCATATTAGGCGTCTCGATCTATTTCTATAAATCTTTATGCCTAATATGTAAGCTGCTTCGCCAAGATCTTTCATTGAAAAACTATTATTCAAATATTCCTTGACACTATTAAGAAGGTCTACATCATTCCCAATCAACAATATGTCATCTACATATAGTATTAAGAATGCTACAGAGCTCCCACTCACTTTCTTGTAAATACAAGCTTCTCCATAAGTTTGTATAAAACCAAAACTTTTGATTACCTTATCAAAACATTGATTCCAACTTCGGGATGCTTGCTTCAATCCATATATGGACCATTGAAGTTTGCACACCTTGCTAGCATCTTTAGGATCGACAAAAACTTTGGGTTGCATCATATACAACTCTTCATCAATGTCTCCATTGAGGAACGCCGTTTTGACATCCATCTGCCATATCTCATAATCGTAATATGCAGCGATTGCTAACATAATCCTCATAGACTTTAGCTTCGCTACTGGTGAGAAAGTCTCATCGTAGTCAACTCCTTGAATTTGTCGAAACCCTTTTGCGACAAGTCGAGCTTTATAGACAGTAACATTACCATCAGTATCTATTTTCTTCTTGAAAATCCATTTGTTATCGACAGCCTTCCGGCCATCCAGTAAGTCCACCAAAGTCCATACTTGGTTTTCGTACATGGATCCAATCTCGGATTTCATGGCATCTTGCCATTTATTGGAATCTAGGCTCATAATCGCTTCCTCATATGTCGCAGGGTCATCGGTGTTGTCCACCAACATGACGCTCATAACAGGATCATACCAATCAGGAGTGGTATGAGTTCTCGTTGACCTGCGAGGTTCTGTAGCAACTTCAACCGAAGTTTCATGATCAACATCATTAGCTTCCTCTCTTGTTGGTGTAGGCGCTACAGGAACAACTTTCGGTGCTGCGCTACTCGCAAGTTCGAGAGAAGGTTCAACAACCTCGTCGAGTTTTACTTTCCTTCCAGTCACTTCTTTTGAGAGAAATTCTTTCTCTAGAAAGGATCCATTCTTAGAAATGAAGATTTTGCCCTCGGATCTATGATAGAAGGTATACCCAATAGTTTCCTTCGGGTATCCTATGAAGACGCATTTTTCCGCTTTGGGTTCAAGCTTGTCCGGCTGTAACATCTTTACATAAGCTTCGCAGCCACAAACTTTAAGGAATGACAACTTAGGTTTCTTCCCAAACCATAATTCATACGGTGTCGTTTCAACGGATTTAGATGGTGCCCTATTTAAAGTGAATACGGATGTTTCTAATGCATAACCCCAAAATGATAGCGGTAAATCTGTAAGTGATATCATAGAACGGACCATATCTAAGAGAGTTCGATTATGACGTTCAGACACACCATTACACTGTGGTATTCCCGGCGGTGTCAATTGTGAAAGTATTCCGCATTTCTTCAAATGCTCGCCAAACTCGTAACTTAGATACTCACCTCCATGATCAGATCGTAGAAACTTAATCTTCTTGTTACGTTGATTATCTACCTCACTTTGAAATTCCTTAAACTTCTCGAAAGTTTCGGACTTATGTTTCATGAAATAGATATACCCATATCTACTCAAGTCATCCGTGAAGATAAGAACATAAAGATAACCACCATGTGATGCTACACTCATTGGGCCACACACATCGGTATGTATGATTTCCAATAAGTCCGCAGCTCGCTCCATCATACCAGAAAATGGAGTCTTAGTCATTTTACCCATCAGACATGCTTCGCATCTTTCAAGTGATTCGAAATCAAGTGATTCAAGAAGTCCATCGGTATGGAGTTTCTTCATACGCTTCACTCCAATATTACCAAGACGACAGTTCCACATATAGGTCGAGTTATCTCTTAATTTCAAACGTTTAGCTTCAATGTTATTAATATGTGTATTTCTATGATCGAGATTCAATAAGAATAGACCATCTATCAAAGGTGCATGTGCATAAAACATATTACTCATATAAATCGAACAACCATTATTCTCGGACTTAAACAAGTAACTGTCTCGCAATAAACATGATCCAGATATAATGTTCATGCTCAACGCAGGCACCAAATAACAATTATTTAAGTATAAAACTAATCCCGATGGTAGATGAAGAGTTAGCGTGCCGACCGCGATCACATCAACCTTTGATCCATTTCCAAAGCGCATCGTCACCTTGTTCTTCGCTAGCTTCCGTTTATTCTACAGCACCTGTTTTGAGTTACAAATATGAGCAACCGAACCAGTATCAAATACCCAGGCACTACTACGAGTACTAGTGAGTTACACATCAATAACATGTATATCAGATATACCTTTCTTCTTGATGTTGTCGTTCTTCAAATCCGCCAAGTACTTTGGGCAATTCTGCTTCCAGTGACCCTCTCCCTTGCAGTAAAAGCACTCAGTATCAGGCTTAGGTCCAGCCTTGGTCTTCTTCGCCGGCGTAGTAACTTTCGTACCGCCCTTCTTAACGGAAATTTAACCGAGGACATGTATATGATACAGCCCGAGGGTTTTGTCGATCCGGCTAATGATGACAAGGTATGTAAACTTCAGAAATCCATTTATGGGTTGAAGCAAGCATCTCGGAGTTGGAATATTCGCTTTGATGAGGTAATCAAATTGTTTGGCTTCATAAAGAGTGATCATGATTCTTGTTTATACAAGAACTTTAGTGGGAGCAAAGTAAACTTTCTAATCTTATTTGTGGATGACATATTACTGATTGGAAATGATGTCCAGATGTTGCAAGAAACCAAGGAATCATTGGAAAGGAGTTTCTCAATGAAAGACTTGGGTGAGACAATATACATCCTCGGAATCCGGATCTATATAGATAGATCAAGGAGGCTCATTGGATTAAGTCAGAGTACTTATTTGGACAAAGTGTTGAAGAAGTTCAACATGGAATCGTCTAAGAAGGGGTTCTTACCGATGTCCCATGGTGTAAAACTTAGCAAGACTCAGTGTCCTTCAACAATTGATGAGCGAAGTCGGATGAGTGCGATTCCGTATGCTTCTGCAGTCGGATCCATTATGTATGCCATGATTTGTACTAGGCCGGATGTTTCATATGCTCTAAGTGTTGTGATCAGATACCAGGCTGATCCTGGAGAAATCCAATAGACAGCGGCTAAAAATATCCTAAAGTACTTGAGAAGGACTAAGGATATGTTCTTGGTTTATGGTGGTGAAGATGAACTCGGTGTAAAGGGTTACACAGATGCGAGTTATCTTACCGATTCTGATGATTCTTGTTTGCAATCAGGATACATGTTTATTATAAATGGAGGTCGTGAGTGAAGAGTTCCAAGAAAGAGGCGTATGCATCTACAGAAATTTGAGTATATTGCTGCCTCGGAGGCAGCAAATGAAGCTGTTTGGATGAGGAATTTCCTCATGGATCTTGGTGTGGTTCAGGGCTCGTCCAATCCGTTAGACGTGTATTGTGACAACAATGGTGCTATTGCACAAGCCAAGGAACCTAGACAACACCAGAAGAACAAGCACATACTCATGCGGTACCACCTGATTCGCCAGTTCGTGGATCAGGGTGATATCAAGTTATGCAAGGTACACACGGATGCAAATATTGCGAATCTGTTGACAAAGACGTTACCACAGCCAAAGCATGAGGTGCACCTGAGAGCCATGGGCATTAGATGCCTAGACATGTGATGTCGAAAGATTGACTCTAGTGCAAGTGGGAGACTGTTGGGAATATGCCTTAGAGGCAATCATGTATGATGATATTTCCCATTGTATTCATAAAGTTATTAAGTTGTCCTTGTAAAAACATCTAATGTGTATCATTGAATTGTTGGAGATATGCCCTAGAGGCAATAATAAATGTAGTTATTATTATATCTTTGTGTTTATGATAAATGTTTACATTCATGCTATAATAGTATTAACAAGGAACCATTAATACTTGTGTGATTTGTAAACTTAATTTGAAGTCCCTAGTATAGACTCTATACTTCACTAGCTTGTTGGTTGATTAATGATTGTGGTTTCCCTATCATGAACATTGAGATGTTATCAACAACAAGATCATATCATTAGGAGAATGATATGGTGGACATACTCCTATAGATAAGCGTAGCATAAAGATCAAGTCATTTCAATAGTTCAATTGATATATGCTTTCTGATACATAGTAACCTAATTCCTTCGACCATGAGATCATGCATATCACCTTTCGGATGGATGCTTTGATGACATCAAACACCACAACGTGGCGGTGGCTATAAATATGGCATTGAGTGTTAGGAAAGTATTGGTTGAAACACATGGATCAAGAGTGGGATTTGTCCATCCATATGGCGGATAGATATACTCTGGGCCCTCGGTGGAATGTCATCCAATTAGCTTGCAAGCATGTGAAGCTCACAAGGGATCACATATCACGGGAGCGAGAAAAGAGTACTTATCAGTAACGAGGTTGAACTAGGTATACAGAGATACCGATGATAAGACCTGGGATAAGTAAACTATCGTGAGATAAAGGGAAATTGGTATCGTATGTAAGTGGTTCATTCGATCGCAAAGTAATCGTAGAAATATGTAGCCATATGAATTTCAGATTCCTCTATTGGTTATTGTTAGGAGAAGTGTCTCGATCATGTCGCATAATTCACGAACCGTAGGGAGACACTTAAGGATTGACGTTGTTTTGAGTAGTTATGGTATTATGAGAAAGAGACCGAATGTTGTTGAGTCTCGGATGGTATCCGGTATATCACGAGGTGATCCAGATGGTCCGGAGAATAAGATTCATATAAGGAAAGTCCCGTTTGGAGTTAAGTAAATGATTACGGTGTTTTCATCGGAATGTTCTAGAAGGTTAGGAATGTCAAGCACTCAGGGGAAGGGTACATGAATGTGTCATTACATATTGGAATGATTGCATCATGTACTAAGTGTTCTTGCTGTTCCAAATAAAGGATTAAATTGAATCCTAAAACTGAAAAGTCCAATGGCAGTTTGAAAGTCAAACGGCTAAAACAGAAAGCATGGAAACAAGCAAGAGGAGGTTGAAACCAACTTGGAGGAGTCCCTCCTCTCCAAGCCGCACGCCACCAAGGCCGACTTGGGAGGGACTCCTCCCTTGGCGCCCTCCCACCTATAAAAGGAGGCGGGGCCTCCTCCTCTAGACACAAAAAGTTCCTATCCTCTAATCTCCGTTTAGAGCCGTTTTGGTTTAGAGCTTCTAATTGCCCTAGCCTTGTTTAGAGCCTTCTAATTGGTGTGTCTAAACCCTAGACCACTAATAGCTCTCTCTCATACTCCACCATACTCGCTCCGGCTTAAGCCTGCGGGATCTCCCTCTACTTAGGTACCACCTTGGTTGTCTTTGCCGAATCGCGAGAGTGCTACAACCTCCATTTTCTTTGGAACAAGGAGAGGAAGGTCTTCGTCGAAATCGAGCGTGTGATCGATCATGAAGTGCTTCTTGAGCATGGCCTTGGGAAGGATCGTCTGCGATCTTGAGATCGGAAAATGACTACATCACCCACGAATCCGCTCTCGTTAAACACTTTGGAATCTTTGAGGGTAAGTTATTCCATCGACTCGTTGCTACAATCTAGTAGATAGATCTTGGCTTGTTTGTTTGTATGCGATAGAAAATTTTGTTTTCCATGCTACGAAACCCTACAGTGGTATCAGAGCCGTGTCTATATGTAGATCTGTTGCACGAGTAGAACACAATGGTCATTGTGGCGTTGATGCTTTTATTGTCGATTGCTTCTTGTGTACTTTGCATATTGCGGTATGTTGGAATGAAGCGGCCGGGCTAACCTTACATGACATCGTTCATGAGACTTGCTCCACGCTTGACATGCAACTTGTATTGCATAAGTGGCTTTTGGTGCTGTTTCTCCTAGCATAGTTAAGATCCAATTTGCAACGGGTGATCAACAATGCTAGTATCAATGTTGTGGTTCTTGTTCGTAAGTTAGAGCGACACTTATTGAAAGCCCCAAACCACGTAAAATATGCAAAGAAAGTAGAAGCGTCTAACTTTGTTTTGCGGGGTGTCGATGATGTGATATGGCCATGATTGTGATTATATTTGATGTATGCAATGTTCCTTATTGTAAGTTGGCAATTTTGGAGCCATATGGTTGTCTTTAATTTATGTTAAGACCCGCGTGTCTATTCAAAGTAGTTGTAATAGTTGAAGCGATTGGGCGACAACCATGGAGAAGCGTCATTGACCTTGATGCAATGCGGTGATGATGGAGATCATGTTCGTGCTTGAAGATGGAGATCGGAAGCACAAAGAAGAAAACCATATCATATCACATATTATTGAATTGCATGTGATGTTAATCCTTTATGCATCTTGTATTGCTTAGTAGGCACGGTAGCATTATAATATTATCCCTCATGCACATGAATTTCAAGTCATAAAGTGTTCACCCTTAGTTAGCACCGTTGCTAAAGCTTGTTGTTTGAAGCACCACGTGATGATGGTGTTAGATTACGCAAGTGTATACAACGTGAAAGCCAGTTGCTCATGTGGAAACTAAGGTTTGATCTTGACGAGCCTAGCATGTGGACATGGTCTCGGAGCACGGATCACCGAAAGGTAAAGCATGAATCATATAGTAGATATGATGAACATGACGATTGTTCGCCATTGAAACTATATCAACTCTCGTGATGATCGGTGTTGATGTGGTGGATTTGGTTCGTGTGATCACTAAAACAATGTGAGGGATGTTGTTTTGAGTGGGAGTTCACCTAGTTTAATTTCATTAATTAATTTGAACTCAATTTGTCATAAATTTAGTCTAAACTATTGCAAATATGTTGTAGATCAATGGCAGCCCCTACCATCAATTTTAATGCGTTCCTAGAGAAAGAAAAGTTGAAAAACAATGGAAGCAACTTCGCGGATTGGTTCCGCAATTTGAGGATTGTCCTCACAGCTGGTAATTTGACCTATGTGCAGGATGCACCGCTGGGTGACCCACCTGCTGCTGATGCTGCCGATGAAACAAAAGTCTATTTTTAAATTAAAATAAAAGTTTATATTATTTTTAGGAGGCAGCCTGCCAGGCCCGAAAGCCCGGCCGGCCACCTCCAAACCCTAGCCTAAAATATCTAGTCCTAATCCTACCTAAACCCTTTTCCCACCCAGTCCTATTCTACCCACCCTTCAGCCACCTCACCCCCTCCAATCCCATGGCGACACCTCACCAGCCCCACCCTTTTTCCCTCCACCTCCCCCAACACACCACACACACACCACTCAGTGGTGGCGCCACGTCAAGGCGGGCCCCCAACACCTGCCCAACCCCTCTCTCTCCCGTCCCCTGCCCACGCCCCCACTCCACCGCCACTCCCGGTCCCACCCACCACCAACCTCCCAGAATCCCACTCCACCCACCCCGACCACTGCTCGCGTCCCTCCACGCGTTCCCTCGCTCACGCCTCCACCCGGCCAGCCCTTCCGCCGTCCTCGGCCGGCCCGGCCAGCCGTGACCCGCCCTTGGCCCTGCCGTCAGGCTCGCGACCCTAGGCCCCGCTCCCCGAGGTCGCCAAGCTCCGCCACCATCGGCCCCTTCGTCGGCCGCCTCCACCTCGTCCTCCGTCCGCCGCCACCAGGTCGCCTCCCTCCCGACCGGCGCCTCTCCTCTGCGTCACCGGCCTGTGCCCCGGCCGCCGAGTGCCCCCGTCGTCCCCGCCGTCCTCTTCCTCTCCGCCGGCCGACCTCCTCTCCGTCGGGCCGCCGTGTCGTCCACCTCGACCGTCCACCCCATTGAGCGCATCGGCCTCGCGAGCTCCTGGCTGCCTCGTCCGTCGACCCTCCCGCGACCCCGCCGCCCTCACCATCCCGAGCAGCACGTGAGGCCGCCCAAGCTCCTCCTGGCGCCATCGCCCTCGGCCACCTCCCCTGGATTCCACCGCCAGGTGTTGCGGCACCGAGTGCGTCGCCCGCTGTCGTCGACCTCTGCAACCGGCCTGCTGTCTCCGCGAGGGTCGTCTGCTGCTATCCGTACCGGCGCAAGCGCTAGGCCTTCGATCCCCTTCGACCACCTCTGGAATCTGCGGCTGAGTCCTCTGCTCGTGTCCTTGGCGCGTTCAGATGCTGTAAACACCAAGTGTGAAGGGGTGTTGCTGATGTTTCAGTATAGCCAGTACGAGGATTCGATGTTCGAGAAACCACGGGCGGGCGAAACCGACCTCGACACGCCGCCAAGTTCGCGAGACCCGTGCAGGGCCTTCGACGCGGAACCCCAAGATCTTCTCCTGGAGCGACGAGGTCTTCTTCACGGAACGCCAAGACTAGCTACCGCAGATCACGGACCCAGAGAATCCTCGGACGACGAGCTCTTCTACCTGAACCCGAAGACCGCAGGTGCGACAAGTACTTCTTCCCGGATCTGATGCCCCAGAACCGCCCAGGTCGTCGACACGGATACGCCAAGTACTTCCTCGAGGACGCCAAGTTCTTCACCCCGAATGCCAAGACCGACTCGATGGTGCGGACCCGACAAGGTCTTCGCAACGACAAGATCGACACCGACCAGGACGAATCCGATGCGCCCCGACGCCGAACCAAGTCCTTCTTCGCGGAACGCCAAGATCTACTCTGTTATCCGAGAACGATCCCGCCGAGACCGAACCCCAGATCCGGATCCTGAGACCGACCCCGAACCTCTCGGAGCCCAAGTTCGCCGAACCCCAATGTGTGACCCTTTATCCGAGACCCTATTTTTATAATATGACATTATCAACTGATGCATATTAAATTGTTCATGCATGCATACTTGTCTGTGGTTTGGGGGCATTATGCCGATTCACCGCATAATTAAATAGGGAGTCGATATGCGGAATAACTTTGTCTTATTCCGGACTCCATTTAAATTGGTGTAGCGAACCGATGCCATGCTTCGCCCTGTTATTACAACATTTAAATTGCGGGGTAGTTAAACAACTCGAACCTATTAATTAAATGTCGGGACCCCGGTTCCGCTTAATATTGCCTAATTGCATCGCATCCTTTGCCATGTCATACATCATACATGCATCATGCCCGATCTTCTGTCGTAGTATTAAATAGTGCATCCGGTGTTTCTTCTAGTGCTTTGCTTCTTCACGGACTAGGCCGATGAGTTGATGCGAGTGACGCCCGATCTTCGGATGAACCTTCAGCAATGTTTTCAGGCGAGCATCTTCCCCTTTCTACCTATCTTACTTTTATAGTATTTATTCCCTCCTGTTGATCTATTGCTATCTGTGTGGTGATGCTCTAGTTTTTGTACCCGTGGTATCCCTTGCAGCCTTATATTGCCTTGGACACATCCTATTACCTGTTGTTTGGTAGATAGTTGGACTTGCGCGTCGTAGTCGCTTGCTCAAGTGTTGTCGCGTGTCGTCCAGTACCACAGTTGTTGGAGTATTGCCGCATGTTTAATGTTGGAGATGATCATGGCTTTAATTATTGTTTAATAACTAAAATTGAAAGTAGGTAAATGCAGAGGCACAGGTGGGCAATAGATGTTATTTGGTTGTTAACCGTCCACTTGTGTTCCGTAGGACCCCGAGTTCTTGACACCTGTTCCGAGATCGAGCGCGCTAACCACAAGTGGGGTGTATGGGCACCCCCATCGATTAGTACCTGACTTCAAAGTATTGTACCGGGGGCCACAAGTAGTTTGGGGCTTTATTACTATCCTGTACTTATGCCATGCTTTACTGCTTAATTTAAATTGTTAATCGCACTTTGTCTTTGTTAGGATCGTGACACGTTTTCGCTGTATCGACAAGCCCAGTCATCTTTTCGGGTTCCCAGTCGTTTACAGCCGTCTCCACAAACCCTGAGTCCGTCTCGGAGACCGACCGACTTCGTTCTTGGTAGCTTAGTGGGTGGCCCCATGTACTTGCTTTGGGTGCGGGAAGCGTCATGACTTAGGCCCGCCGACATACCGATGGGTGTATGTTAAGCGATCGCAAAAAGGGTAAGTGCGTGTGGATACTTTGGTCCACCCTGCAGGGTTAAATCTTTTAAAAGCCGTGTCCGCGGTTATGGACGACTTGGAGCACAGTTCTTGATCATAGACAACTATAACTAAAGTTCTTTATAATTTGACTTGTATCCGATATGACTAGTAATCAGCTTCACTACAACGGAATGGCTAAATAAAAGTACCAACAAGCTGGGTTTGGGGATATCTCATGCTAATTGTATCGACTAGTAAGTGTCGCAACTTCTAGCAGAATGGTTAACTAAAATTGCTTGCTTATTATATCGGGGATGATTATCTATACCTGACTAGTAATTGCTGAAACGATAACTGAATAAATAAAACTGCCAATGGTGTGAGTTCCTCGGTTGACTTCCTCGTTTGGTCTCGAGGGGGAAATACCAGGATAGGTATGCTTGGTGATAGTATTAGGTTGGTTCCGAATAGGTCTTTCTTATCCTCTCGATAGCCAGTTGTATCGAGTCTCTATAGGTTGTTTAGTGCATCTTTGCCGCCACTTGATCCACCATACCTATGTAGGCGAGGACCGCCAATTCTAGCCTCGGTGTCTTGGCCTCGATCTTGACCGCTCTCTCTTTTCCTTTGCCCTTGTCGGCACCCTTTTGTTTAAGCAGGTTTTGAGATCAACGTCGTTAGCGAGGTTACCCTTCGGCTTGGCACAGGCAGGGTTATGGACGCCATTGGTTATTCTTCAGGGCTCTTAGCTCAATTTGCATCTTGTCCGTACTCGGACGCTGTATCGTTTTCCAGGTGATTTGGATCTTTGTATTGTATATCCGTATTCTTGACTCTTTGAGTCGCTGTTGTATAAATATGTTTTGTGGGTTCCATCGAGGACTATTGTGTAATGATATTACTTCGTTTTCCACCCGCACGCAAGTGCCTGGTGGGCACCTTTGAATCGTTTCTATGCGGGTTTGGCGGGGAGCGTTGAAACTTGCATAGGGACGATTCTGAGGGTGTTACAATGTGGTCTTTCTTTCCTGTGTAGCAGCACTCTCATGGAGAGAGCCGAAAGCGACTGCAGGGGAGTTCACCACTCGCCCCTTCAATAAAGTCCAAGCCTTGCGCATCGTCTGCCGCTATATTCTTTGGCTTCGTCCTCCAGCTTGTGGCAGCATATTGGAGTTTAACGGGAGCCGGCTCTTCCTGCAACAACGGCTCTTGGCTCGCGCTGTCGATGAGGATTGGGGTGCATTTGCTTCCTATGCTCTCCTTTGTTGGAATTATGCCCTAGAGGCAATAATAAAGATGTTATTATTATAATTCTTGTTCATGATAAAGTTTATATTCCATGCTAGAATTGTATTAAGCGGAAACATTAATACTTGTGTGGTTTGTGAACAACACCGTGTCCCTGGTACGCCTCTAAGGACTAGCTCATTGATCAATGATGGTTAAGGTTTCCTAACCATAGACATGAGTTGTCAATTGATAATGAGATCATATCATTGGGAGAATGATATGATGGACAGACCCTAACTAAGCGAAGCAATTAGATCGTTTCATCGTGTTCATCTTTGCGAAGCTTTTCCTATGTCAAATATTGTATTCCTTAGACCATGAGATAATGCAACTCACGTACGGAAGAAAGCTTTGAGGTCATCAAGCGTCATCCTATGAGAGGGTGATCATAAAGGTGTCTCTCGGTGATCGGAAAGTATCTATTGGGTTGTATGTATCGAGATGGAATTTGTCCCTCCCAAGTCGGAGAGATATACTTGGGCCCACTTTCGGTAATCGATATCAACACCGCTTGCAAGCATGTGGTTAAGGAGTTAATCACAAAGTGATATCGGATTAAAACGAGTAAAGTACTTCGTGAGCGAGATTGAACTAGGTATGGCCATGCGACGATCGAATCTCGGGCAAGTAAAATATCGCGACGAAGGAATATATATATGGGATTGATTGAATCCACGGCATCGTGGTTCATCCGATATGATCATCGATGAATGTGTGGGAGTCAATATGGGTGCCGGACCCATGTTGATTATTGATAGAAGATCATATGCGCATATTCTCGAACCCAGGTCACACACTTAACGTATCTCGGCGCTAGGATAGATTGGATAATTGGTTTATGAATTTTTGTTCGAGTCTCGGATGGGATCCGGGATATCACGAGAGGTTCGGAATGGTCGAAGAATAAGATTCATATAAGGCGGTGCAGTTTTGGAGTTCAGAATTGTTAGGGTTAATCGGTATTGTGCGGAAGCTTCTAGAACCTTCGGAAGGGACCAACGTGGACCCACCTTCCGGGGAGGGCATGGGCCTATGAGGGAGTGTCCTGGTCGCATTGGGCCAAGGGCACAAGGCCCCATAGGGCCCAGCCGATTCTAGAGAGATTTGACTCGTTTAAATCTCGGGATAGAATTTCTAGATAAGGGAGAGTTTAAATCGTTTAAACTAGAGATAGGATTTCTAGATAAGGAGAGTTTAAATTGTTTAAACTAGAGATAGGCTTGGAGGAGGGCAAGGGCTGGCGCCCCCTCTATATAGAGGGTGGTGCGCCTCCCCCCACACACCTTCCTCCAAGCCCTGCCTTGCTACCTTCCTCTCTCCCTCCCATTGTTTGTAGGCAAAGCCTGCAGCAGAAATTCTCCACCATATACACCACACCGTCGTGTTGTAGATCCAATCTATCTCTCCACCATACTCGCTGGTCAGGAAGGAGGAGGCGTCGAGTCTTTGCGTGTGCATCTCACGGAGGCACCGCCACTTGTGGTGCTAGATCGGATCGGATCGCGAGGAGGAGAAGCGAGTCGACTACATCACCCACGTTAAGCGAACATTCCGCTGTGCGAATCTTCAAGGGTATGAAGATCTAATCCAATCTCTCGTTGTTTGCATCTCCTAGATTAGATCTTGGCTTTCCCTCGGTTCGCTCGTAGAAAATTTTGATTTACTATGCATGAAACCCTTGATGGTATCGAGCTAGATCTATGCGTAGATGTGTTTCACGAGTAGAACGCAACATGGTTGTTCGGCGTTGATGTTTTCTGTTGCAAGCCTCTTGTTTGTGTTCTTCTTATGACGGGATAGTGAGATTGAAGCGGTCCAGGCCAACCTTACGCGGCGTCGTTCGCGAGACCGACTCCGCACTTGGCGTGTGGCTTGTTCCACACATGCGGTGGTGGATGTCGGTTTATCTCACTATAGTTGTCATGGGATTAACACGGAGTTTGGCAACCATAATATCACCGTTGTGGCTTTCCGTAGGTAAGAATCGTTCTTAGCATCTACTCCCATAAGCCACGTAAAACATGCAACAACAAAGTAGGCGTCTAAATTGTTTTTGCGAGGAGTGTTTTCTGTGATATGGTATGGCCCAAGATGTGATGTGTATATTGTATCACGATGATCATGTTTTGTAATGTTTCACGACTTGCATGTCGATGAGTACACAACGTGGCGAGAATATATGGTTGTCTTTATAATTGTGTATGACCTGAGTCAACTTCTTATCGCCATGTAATAGCTTTACTTTATCGCTAAAGTAGTTAGCAATAGTTGTAGTTGCTATTCGTGGTGGAGGCAATCATGGTGGAGTGATGGAGATCATGCGGAGCACAAGATGGAGATCATTCTTGAAGATTGGCTATACCATGTCACATAAAGTTATATGCATGTGATGTTTATCCCTTTTATGTATCTTATTATGCTTAGATCATGACGGTAGCATTATAATATGATTCCTCACTTAAAGATCAAGATAAAAATTGTGTTCTCCCTAAGTATGCACCGTTGCGAAAGTTAAATGCGTGTGTCCAAGCATCACGTGATGATCGGGTGCTATAGACTCTCGCTCACACAACGGTGCAAGCCAGTTTTGCACTGCGGAAATACTTGGGTCTAACTTGGCGAGCCTAGCATGTACGGACATGGCCTCGGAACACAAGAACCGAAAGGTTAAGCATGAGTCATATGAATGATATGATCGACACTTTGTTGTCCACCATTGAAACCACATCTCTTCTCGTGATGATCGGATTAGGTGTGGTGAATTTGGATCGTGTTCACTAAACAACTTGAGGGATGTTGAATTTAGTGGGAGTTCATCTAGTAATTTGATTAAGTTGAACTATTTATCATGAACATAGTCTAAATTGTACTTGCAAATCTTGTAGATCACATGGCCAAGTCCAACTTCAACTTCAGCGTATTCTGAGATAGAAAAGCTTAGAAACAATGGGTCTAACTTCACCAAATGGTTCCGCATTCGAGAATCATTCTGTTGGCGGACAAAAGGACTATGTCCTTGAGAAAGCGCTAGGTGACGCCCCTGCTATAGATGCGTCGGCTGATGAAAAAGCTGTTTATCAGTCGCGCAAGGATGATTATGATTTGATTAAGATCGCCATGTTGTATGCTATGGAATCGAATCTTGAAAATCGTTCTGAGGAGTTCGCCGGGCCCTTTGAGATTCTCGAGGAGCTGAAAAACATGTTTCAGACTCAAGCCCGTTCTGAGAGATATGGGATCTCTAAGAAATTCTTTAACTACAAGATGGAGGAAGGGAGGTCCGTTAGTGAGCACGCCATTAAGATGTCGGGCTACACTCAACGCCTTGAGCAACTGGACTGCAAGATTACAGAGGAGCTCAAGATTGACACTCCTAGCTACAAAAGTTTTGTAGTTGATCACAATCATATTGGTTCCACTGATATGATCATTAAGCTCTTTGCTAAGATGAAAGTAGCGGAGGTGAACATCAAAAAGAATAATCATGTGTTGATGGTCAACAATCCCCCCACCTTTAAGAAAGGTAAGGGAGCAAAGAATCCCTTCAAGAAAGGCGGCGGCAAGCGCGTTGCCCCTGCTAAGAAGAAGCTCAAGTTTGGTCCTAAACCGGACACTGAGTGCTTCTATTGCAAGGACAAGTCCTTTGGGCATAGCTGTCAAAGTACTTAGCGGACAAGAAGGCTGGCACCATCAAAGGTATATTTGATATACATGTTATTGATGTTTTCCTTACTAGCCCTCGTTGTAGTGCACGGGTATTTGATACGGTTAGGTTGCTAATATTTGTAACTCGAAGCAGGAGCTACGGAATGAGCGGCGGCTTGAGGATGAGGTGACGATGCTGGCTGGCAGCGGATCAAGAGTTGATGTGATGGCGTCGACGCTCTCCTTAGTTTTACCTTCGGATTAGTTTTAAACCTTAATAAGTGTTATTATGTACTGCGTTGAGCATGAAAATTATTTCGGATCGTGTTTATTGCAAGGCGGTTATTCATTTAAATCGGAGAATAATGGTTGTTCTATTTATATGAGTAACATCTTTTATGGTCATGCACCTCTTGTAAATGGTTTATTTCTTCTAAATCTCGAAGGGATGAAACACACATCCATAACATTGACGCTAAGAGATGCAAAGTAGATAGTGATAATACTACTTATTTGTGGCAATCGCTGTCTAGGTCATATTGGTGTAAAGCGCATGAAGAAACTCCATTCGATGGACTTTTGGAGTCTCTTGATTTTGAATCATTTGACACATGCGAACCATGCCTCATGGGCAAGATGATCAAAACCCGTTCTCGGTATGATGGAGCGAGCAACGGACTTGTTGGAAATCATACATACCGATGTATGCGGACGATGAGTGTTTGACGCGGTGGATATCGCTATTTTCTCACTTTTACCGATGACTTAAGTAGATATGGGTATATCTATTTAATGAAACATAAATCTGAAACGTTTAAAAAGTTCAAAGAATTTCAGAATGAAGTGGAGAACCATCGTAACAAAAGATTAAGTTTCTACGATCCGATCGTGGAGGTGAATATTTGCGTTATGATTTTCTCACGCATATTAAAGCAAGTGGAATCGTTTCACAACTCCCGCCCCCCGGAACACCCCAGCGCACTGGTGTGTCGATCGCGGAATCGAACCCTATTAGATATGGTCCGATCAATGATGTCTCTTCTTGATTTGCGTTATCATTTTGGGGATATGCATTAGAAACCGCTGCATTCACTTTAAATAGGGCTCCATCTAAATCCGTTGAGACGACACCGTATGAACTGTGGTTTGGTGCTAAACCTAAGTTGTCGTTTCTTAAAGTTTGGGGATCTGAAGCTTCGTCAAGAAGTTGATCTTGGAGCTCGAACCCAAAGCGAATGCGTCTTCATAGGATACCCTAAGGAAACTATTGGGTATACCTTCTATCACGTAACCGAAGGCAAAGTGTTTATGCAAGAAGCGGTTCCTTTCTTGATAAGGAGTTTCTCTCGAAAGAAGTGAGTGGGAGGAAAGTAGAGCTAGACGAGGTTATTGAACCTTCTCTTGAATTGGAGAGTAGCGCAAGACCTGAAATTGTTCGATTGCGCTGCACCAACAATAGAGGAAGCTAATGACAAGGATCATGAAGCTTGGACGATCTTGCTCTTGAGCGTCGCGTCGACAAGGTCGCGTGCCCCTCCCGAGTGAATGCAGCAACCTGTCTTGACTGTCTTGTTAGTAGAAGGCGGTGAACCTACGAACTATGAGGAAGCGATGATGAGCCTAGACTCGAGAAATGGTGGAAGCCATGAAATCCAATTGGGATCCATGAGCGAAAACCAAGTATGGACTTTGGTGGACCCTCCTAGCGGCCAAAGGCCATTGAGTGCAAATGGATTTTCAAGAAGAAAACGGACGCGGATGGTAATGTTACGTCTATAAAGCACGGCTTGTCAAAGGTTTTCGACAAGTTCAAGGTGTTGACTACGATGAGACTTTCTCTCCATAGCGATGTTTAAGTCCATTCGGATTTTATTAGCAATTGCTGCGTTTCATGATTACGAAATATGGCGGATGGATGTCAAGCTTTCCTCAATGGCAACATTGATGAAGAGTTGTATATGATGCAACGAAGGTTTTGTCGATCCTAAGGATGCTAGTAAAGTATGCAAACTTCAGCGTTCCATTTATGGTGAAGCAAGCATCTCGGAGTTGGAACCTTCGTTTTGATCAAGTAATCAAGAGCTTTGGATTTGTTCCAAATTGCTCTGAGCTTGTATCTACAAGAAAGTGAGTGGGAGCTCGGTGGCGTTTACGGTACTATATGTGGATGACATATTGATTATCGGAAATGATATCAACATGCTTAACGATGTGAAGAGTTATTTGAACAAGTTTTTTTCAATGAAAGACCTAGGTGAAGCTGCTTATATATTGGGCATCAAGATCTATAGAGATAGACAAAGACGCCTGATAGATTTAAGCCAGAGTACATACCTAGACAAAGTTCTAAAAAGGTTCAGAATGGATAAGGCAAAGAAAGGTTCGGTGCCTATGTTGTCAGGTAAGATATTGAGCAAGGCTCAGTGTCCAACTACGGTAAATGATAGGGAAGCTATGAGCAAAGTGCCTTATGCCTCGTCCATAGGTTCTATCATGTATGCCATGCTGTGTACTAGACCGAATGTGTCCAATGCTCTTAGTTTGTGGCGAGATATCAAAGTGATCGAGTGGAACCTTTGGACAGCCGTGAAGAACATCCTAAAGTACCTAAATAGAACTAAAGAAATGTTCTTAGTCTATGGGGGTGATGAGCGACTTGTCGTAAAGGTTACGTCGACGCTAGTTTCGACACCGACAAGGATGATTCTAAATCTCGGACGGGATACGTGTATATTTTGAATGGAGGAATTGGTGGAGAAGCTGCAAGCAAAGCGTGATCGCGGGATCTACGATGAAAGCGGAATACATGGCTGCTGCAAGCGTCAAGTGAAGGAGTTTGGATCGAAACTTCATCATCGAGCTTGGCATGGTTCCAAGTGCATTGGACCCACTGGAGATATTGTGTGACAACATGGCGCCATAGCACTCGCTAAGGAACCAAGATATCATCCAAAGACCAAGCATATCAACCAAGTTTCATATAATCCGAGATTATATAGCGAGATGGAGATCGAAGATTAGCAAAGTACATACGGATCTGAATGTCGCAGATCCACCGACTAAACCTGTTCGTGTAAACATGATCAACACCTCGGTGCCATGGGTGTGAGATTGTTGCGGATGTAAACTAGATTATTGACTCTAGTGCAAGTGGGAGGCTGTTGGAATTATGCCCTAGAGGCAATAATAAAGATGTTATTATTATAATTCTTGTTCATGATAAAGTTTATATTCCATGCTAGAATTGTATTAAGCGGAAACATTAATACTTGTGTGGTTTGTGAACAACACCGTGTCCCTGATACGCCTCTAAGGACTAGCTCATTGATCAATGATGGTTAAGGTTTCTAACCATAGACATGAGTTGTCAATTGATAATGAGATCATATCATTGGGAGAATGATATGATGGGCCCTAACTAAGCGAAGCAATTAGATCGTTCATCGTGTTCATCTTTGTGAAGCTTTTCTATGTCAAATATTGTATTCCTTAGACCATGAGATAATGCAACTCTCACGGTACGGAATAAAGCTTTGAGGTCATCAAGCGTCATCCTATGAGAGGGTGATCATAAAGGTGTCTCTCGGTGATCGGAAAGTATCATTGGGTTGTATGTATCGAGATGGAATTTGTCCCTCCCAAGTCGGAGAGATATACTTGGGCCCCTCGTGTCGATATCAACACCGCTTGCAAGCATGTGGTTAAGGAGTTAATCACAAAGTGATATCGGATTACGGAACGAGTAAAGTACTTCGTGAGCGAGATTGAACTAGGTATGGCATCGACGATCGAATCTCGGGCAAGTAAAATATCGCGAGACGAAGGGAATATATATATGGGATTGATTGAATCCGGCATCGTGGTTCATCCGATATGATCATCGATGAATGTGTGGGAGTCAATATGGGTGCCTGACCCATTGTTGATTATTGATAGAAGATCATGTCGCATATTCCCGAACCGCAGGTCACACATAACGTATCTCGGCTAGGATAGATTGGATAATTGGTTTATGAATTTTGTTGAGTCTCGGATGGGATCCGGGATATCACGAGAGGTTCGGAATGGTGGAGAATAAGATTCATATAAGGCGATGCAGTTTTGGAGTTGAATTGTTCCGGTAAATCGGTATTGTCTGGAGCTTCTAGAACCTTCCGGAAGGGGACCAACGTGGCCCCACCTTCCGGGGAGGGCATGGGCCTATGAGGGAGTGTCCTGGCATTGGGCCAGGGCACAAGGCCCCATAGGGCCCAGCCGATTCTAGAGATTTGGCTCGTTTAAATCTCGGGATAGAATTTCTAGATAAGGGAGAGTTTAAATCGTTTAAACTAGAGATAGGATTTCTAGATAAGGAGAGTTTAAATTGTTTAAACTAGAGATAGGATTGGAGGAGGGCAAGGGCTGGCGCCCCCTCTATATATAGAGGGTGGTGCGCCTCCCCCACACACACCTTCCTCCAAGCCCTAGCGCCTTGCTACCTTCCTCTCTCCCTCCCATTGTTTGTAGGCGAAGCCTGCAAAGTGAAATTCTCCACCATATACACCATGCCGTCGTGTTGTAGATCCAATCTATCTCTCCACCATACTACTGGTCCGAGGAAGGAGGAGGCGTCGAGGTCTTGCGTGTGCATCTCACGGAGGCACCGCCACTTGTGGTGCTAGATCGGATCGGATCGCGAGGAGGATAAGCGAGTATGACTACATCACCCGTTAAGCGAACGTTCCGCTGTGCGAATCTTCAAGGGTATGAAGATCTAATCCAATCTCTCTCGTTGTTTGCATCTCCTAGATTAGATCTTGACTTTCCCTCTGTTCGCTCCGTAGAAAATTTTGATTTACTATGTCGCGAAACCCTTCATCCTTTGCAACCATCATGGAGGTGGACAAAGTGAGGGATTGGAAGATCTTTGCCTTTCTCCTCCTCGATGGGGATCTATTGCTGCACTTGCTGGTACTCCCAAGCAGTGGCAATCTGGTGCTACTGCTATCTTTGGTCAAGGAAACTAACCAGCGCGGCGATTCTTGGAAAACCTCGGCATCTGCAACCTCCGGGCTTTCGTACCTTTGTGGAGGCCCATCGGCATCTCCGTCATGGCGATCTTCGACGCGCCGCCGCCAAGTGGTTCAGTCCCCGGCGATGGCGTTGCCGGCCGTGGAATCATTCGCGTCGTCACCTTTGGTGGAGAAGGACTCGATTGCATTTTTCTCTTTTCTTTCGAGTTCCTTTTTGTAAAAGTTTAGGGTCTATTTGTAACTCCTTTCAAGTTAGAGGCCCTCTATGTAATTATACCCACCAATGAATGCAGCACTGGACCCTTCTGGTTCCTTCCCCTTGTTCAAAAAAAATTGTAGATATGTTGAGCTAATCTGTTGGCCGGGTCAGTGTGCACGTGGGCTCATATGAGATGGATCTGAGGAGCATGGGAGGGGTGATCTCATGTGCGTTACACCCGCAAAGGGGGCGAGAATTGTTGCAACAGGCGAGAGTAGCGGTCTCTCTAATCGCTATCGAGGGAAAACAAGATGGTTAGAAGGGTCTCACCCCCGCTCGTACCCTCTTTCCTCTGTCCATGTACTTGTTGACAAGATCACATTTTAGTCCATATGCAAGCATTGGAATAGCAGAGAACAGATCGCGGTAGAAACGCAGAACCTCCCCACCGTTTCACACGAACCTAGAGGCAACCCTTGGTCATCTTTCTCCCACACCCAGGCCCATCCTATGGCGCCCTTGCCGGACTAGCCGGCGAGTGGTGGCCGGGAGGTGGCGTCAGTAGTCTAAGTAGTTGTAGTAGTAGAGTAGATGTGTTCCCCTTCCCGTTGTCTTGGAGCTTCTCTAGGTGTCGCTGTAGCCGCGCTCAAGTTCTAGGGTTCTTGGCCATCTTGGCGGCGCTCCTTTGGCTATAGCTCGGCGAGATGGTGGAGGACGATGTCTCCACTAATAAATTAGCGGTTGTTCACTGATGGAAGGCGTGGAGAAGATTGGCGACTTCGGCGACCCTAGCAAGCCATGGCGGTGAGGGGGGAGATCGACGTGGTGAATTTGGGGGTGTGCGTCTGCTTTTCCTGGTCGGCCTTGGTGGCGAGGAGGTGGAGCAGCGACGTGTCGCGTTCTCTTTGCCGTCCTTGCAGAGGATGTCTTTGCAGGGGTGGGTGGTTGCCATCGGAGCCTCTTTTCTCTCCCTCAGGCCATAGGGGTGAAGCGAGGAGGCGGGAGAGTCTTGGCGGAAAGTGCAATGGTGCACGCAGGAAGCTTTTTCTGGAGATCCCCAGCGGCGGCCGCTAGCCGACGCTATTCCAGGCGAATGGAGCCACTCCAGTCGCAATCACGTCTCGTGATTCTCTTTCCTCCAGGCCTTGATGCCACTCAGGAGGATCTTCCTTGGCCCTATTCTGGGATCCATCACCGGCGATGCCCCAAGTTGCTTGTTCCCCGACAGTGGCGTGGGTGCCCGGTTGCAGCTGTCGGATCTATGCGGAGGAGGGAACGAAGGCCTGATTGCTTTTTTACTTTTTGCTCCAGGTTTCTTTCTGTAAAGCTGAGGCCTTATCTTTGATTCCCTATTCTGTAAGGGGCCTCAGTGCAAATTGTACCTGCCGCTTTGACTTTTTATAAAGCTTCCAGGGCCTTCGGGCCTCATCCGTTCAAAAAAAAATAGCAGAGAACAATTCAAGTAAGAACTATAGCCAATCTAACTAGTGCAGTAAGAACAAAATCTTTGCGTGTTAACTTCGTCGATGGATAATTCTTATTAAGAGTGAATTCCACTTTTATCCTCTATTTGTGCATTTATGACACTAATTACCCTATTTAGTGAAAATTCATCTAAATTACCATGTTCTGAAACTTTAAACCCTCATTTTTTTGATGCATATCTATTTGGCAAGGTGTGAGGTGACGATTGAACCTCGAAATTATCGAGATGTCAACAAAAAATAGAACATTTGGTGCAGAGAAGGGTAGATATGATCGACAACGACATCCTCCGATCTTGACATATTTTGTTGCGGCACATCGTCCTAACATGTCGGCTTTATCCAAGAACACGTGTTAAATGCTAAAACGGGAGAAAATCATGTTCAAAATTTTCTTAAATAGGACATTTGGTACAACTTCTACTAAATAGGATAATTAGTGTCTCAAATGCATAAATAAAGGATAAAAGGTGAAATTCACTCTATTATTAAAGATAATCTTTTAAAGCGGAATTGGCGTGAAAGTAGACTTGTATTTTCTATCATCATGATGAGGCTATCAAGCATTTGTTTTTTCAATGTAAATTTGTTCATTCTATATGGACAGTCAGCTAACCAGTTTCAGACGTGTATCCACCGAGTTGTGTTGCCAATATTTTTAAGAAATAGCTATATGGTATGGGTCACACGTACATAATTCTTCTTACGACATGATTTTGGTCTCTTTAGCTATGTAAAAATAATAAAGCGTTTAATGGTAAAAAATCTTTACCATGGGTTATTTATTGGTGTACCATTACGCTTTGTACATGATCCTCCCGATTGCTTTTTTATTATTTGTCCTAGGGACCTTTCTGTAATCTTGGAGGCCTTATCTTCAATTTCTAGCTTGCCCAGGTCAATAGATGTTAGGGACCTCCTTGATATTTGTACCGCCGACAATTAATAGCAGCTTCTGGCCTCTCAGGGCCATTCTGTTCAAAAAAAAAAAAAAAAGTAACGTGGAGTTTCAAGACCCCTCTATGAAGATGCGTACATGGCTGAAACAGCATACGTCGCGGGATTTATTTACCCGACATGAATGATAGACTAATCTACATATTGCTCCTTCATAGACATAGGCATTTCACAATTTCTCATCCATATACGTAATTTGCCTATTTATTTTTATCTTTGGTTACTTGAACTTTAGATTTGGAACGGCTGTGTGCACCTTATGGATACAAAGGCCAGGTATAATATTTAAAACTTTTTAAGTAATATAACGGTCTTTATTACTTCATCTGTTTCATAATAGATGTCTCAGATTTGCAAATTTGAATGAATCTAGACACTATTTAGCATATAGATTCATTTAAATTTTGAGAAACTTAAGACATCTATTTTTTGAGACGGAGGGAGTATAAAAATAAAGATATTTTGTATTCGAATGCTCACACGTAACAGTATGTAGACAGAACTACGAATAAATAATCTAGGACAGAGGTGTACATGTTCATCGGAGCTTGCCGATATTTATTTGACACGACCCAAACCGTACGCACAGAGATAGTCTTTTTTATGACGGGACACGACCATTGCTTGTCCATGCACATGCGGGTACGTCTTTCCCGAGTTGATGCGACTTCACTGTGCATTGTGCAAAGTAGGAGAAGTTACTGGCCCCTGCCTGTTGCGTGCGTGGAAGCTCTAGCTACGGCGGCTACGGCCTTCCAAAACGCGCTTCATGTCTAATCCTTGCGGCTAGCGTGTCTCCGCCCGCAGACGGCAGAGATCCAACCGTCGCTCTCCATGTACAGGACGATGACCTGTTAGTACGGCTACGTAGCGTAGCGTACGATTAATACCCTCCGTCTGAGGTGTGAGCAGTGCGTGTATGTGTGTGAGAACTGTATAGTTTTGGGTGCTATCTCGCGAGCAGTCAGCGAGCGACAGAATGGATGTGCAGAATCCACGTCGAGTGACAGGTGCGCGTGGGTGGTGGCGCGTTGCCGGATTGCCTGTCCTGTCGTCCCATCATGTAAGTGCCGACTCGATCGTCCAGTCCAGCCCACCCCACTCCGTCCATGCCCCACCCGCGACACGCCGGGGCCGGCCGACTACCGTCCCAGCAATTATTGCGTGGCACCACAGGGTACAACAGCAGGATGCCAGGGACTTTGCCCTGCCCAGTGCAGTGTTTGTTGTTGCAAACCCGATTTCGCGCAGCTAAATCAGCGAAAACTTTGAGGTCACGGCGAGCGCCGAGGACCATACTGGCATGCTGCAAACGGTGGTGTCGCGGACCCAGAAATTCTTCGGTTGGTCCTGCTGGTTCCATGCTCCCATTCATTCTCTGTTTTTGTTTCTTGGCCCTGCCCTGCTTCCATTCTCTGTTTTTGTTTCTTGACCATGCTCCATTCTCTGTGTCTCGTCTCCTCGCTCTCTATTTTTTTTCTGCAGAGTGTAGAAGTCTCTGCGATCTGATCTGCACAAATACCGGATTTGGATTGTCTACAGGACGTACAGAGAAGAGCCCCATATCTGAGAACTAGATCATTCTTTCCATATACTCCGGTTCCTCGCAGACACGATTGCAAAAGAAAAAAAAAACTGTCAAAGAAAAGCGAAACGGAAAAGGCACAAAACGGCTAGCAAATTGGCAACCCGACACAGCGCATTGCATGCTGTCGTCAACAAAAGCTACAACCAAAAAAAAAAGTCTGAACACCACACCACACCTCTCTTACTACAAAGCAAGCGCGGCAGGCCGGTGCGGAAGTTACAGATCACCCGACAATAGTATCAACCCAGATGATGCCTGGGGCCTGGCGTGCCTCACGGCCACTGTGCTTACGGTCATCAGTTGCTCGTTTTAACCCCGCAAAACTGCACATTTCAATACAAGGACGTTGCTTTGATTTAAACTTCCAGGGGCGCCTCCAATCTTTACATAAATGATGATTGGGCAACACCTGAAGATGTGGACCTTTGTCATTCAAAACATACACTTTTGCAGTTTTGCTGGGCTAAAAAAGTGCAACTCAAACTCTAAGCACACAGTGTTGGAAGGCTTGCTAACCAGTGAAGCACCACATCAAATCAGAAGCTTTGTTTCATTTCTACAATTTTCTCTGGAACAACTCACGACTAAGCTAAACCCACAACAGCAACAACATCAATAAAAGAGGAAAACAAGAGGGGTGAGAGTACTAGAATTGACCCGACGGCTCCTCAGCCGATCGCCTTGTCCTCGGAGAACCTGGGAAGCTGAACGAGCGAGTTCACCCGCGTCACCCCTTCGAGACCCGACCAATTATGATCCTCGGCAGGGGCACCAGACATCTTGGCATCTACGCCCGCCAGAGCTTTCTCCTGAGCACTCCCCGGAACTGTCCTAACTGTGAAATTACGAGTCAACGTCGTGGGCTCCTGTTGTTCCTGCGCTTCGTTAGGATCTGTGAATGAATCGTCCTCGATGCTGATGTTATCCATGGAGGCGGTTGAATCGCGCTCATGGTCCATTTTGCCATCCAAATACAAGACAACCACCGCGCAGTCATCGGTCCTGGATGTTGGGTACTTGGTTTTCCATTCACGATTGGCTGCCTCGACGAGAGCCCTTGCCGCCTTTGAACGGCTTGGGGACGAGGATACTATGTCAACAGCCTCTTGGTTGCTCAGGACATCCCAGACCTGCATGGTTTCCATTAGTACAAACTATCAAGACATATGTATAAAGCCAAACAAGTGTATATTGTATCTTCCTAGAGTGCAACTGTAAGGAAACAAAGGAGATGTGCCCCACAAGAAAAGATCATAGGACAAATGGAAAACTCTAAAAGGCTTTGACCAAATAACTATCTGTTCTTTTGCTGATTCAAGTTTTCGAACCGAGTAAAGTACTACTATTTATAATTAGCAACATCTGTCAACATAATTAGGCAGACAGTGACTGATGATCAACAAGATATTTGTTTGCTAAAACTCTTCCACACAAACTACAATCATTTGAACAATGGGTACAAAGTTAATCAAAAGACAACACCTTACTTTTTGTAGCGTACGTTGTTTATATTCGACACCAACATCCTTTAGTGCACACAAAGAGAACTTTTAATATGATGAGTTGCTTATCATGTAGTTCGTCAGAGTGCACTTCGTCTACTAGATAGCATGCACAACAGTGCTACAATTGAAATGGAAAATGAAACATAAATTCGTATGCACACGGAGCACGACATGGAAAAGAAGAAGAAGAAATCACCACCAATGCAAACTCTGCCCAGCAGAACTAGGCATGATATAGATATTAATTATTCTTACTGGTTCAACCATAGTGGCATGGTCCATCGTGCGCTTTAAACTTTGATGGGTCGCCACGCATTATAGTAGTGACCTCTATGATATGTACGCCTTAATTTGGATCAATCAAAAGAAAAAAAGGCTAAGCCAGTCCACAAACACTGCAAAAAAAGAATACACACAATCTCCCAATTTTTTTTAAAGTAGTGTAAAATTCTCCATCTTTAAGTAATTGACAAACCGTCAAGTCAATCATCAACTATAAAAATGGCAGAAGTTCAGAAGCAAAATATCCAAATAGGGAGTCATTGGCCATAATTTTTTTGGTACAGAGTACGAATTGGTCCGCCGCTGTAAACCAACAGTTTTTTCAGATGCATGTACCCTTAAGAAGGAATGAAGGTCTTGATCACAAGAATATTAATACTATCTCATTCAATGGACACTATGCTACTAATTTAATTTTCTAACTGCTCATTCTACCATCACAACGATTAAAGCAATCGGCCGTGTCAAGTTGAACTTGGATAAGATTTAACAGTTGATGTATAGCAGACAACAACAGGTGGGTGACGATGCAGGAAGGAAGGAAGAGTATAGCAGACAACAATCATTATTTATGCAGCAAGTCACAAAGACGCAGATGGCAGAAATTAATATCATTTCCCCTGTCATCATGACAGTTTAGCAACCAACCCTGAAAGCTATAGCATTTTGAAGTCTTTTTGACTGGATTGTCCATATATTCTACCATCCTTGAAATGCACGAGACGCCCTGGATGTTCAAGGCCCGCCATGTTAGACCAAGTACATTAGGATATGCGAAAGTGTGACAGATCATTGACATTACACTGCAACTAATTTAGTTGGGACAGCAAGAAAGAGGCAAGATTTTGCTGGGACAGAGATATCTAGGCCATTGCACGGGCAAATAATACTAGGAAAAACCAACAGGGCAATCAGGGGACGAAGAAACCGGAGAAGAGTGAAATGAGGTGTGGAATTACCCCATCGGATGCAAGGATGACGAACTGTTCCTTCTCCGTGAGAGACCAGTGGAAGAAGTCCGGCACCGAGATGACGCCGTAATCCTTGAGGCAGAAGTCCCCGAACGCCCGAGCCATCGCCAGGCCCGGGGCGTCGTCGAACGGCAGCCAGACCCTCGGCACCTCTGGCTCGTCCTGCAGCGCGAACACTCTGCCTCTGCACTTCTTGATCCGCTCCGCCTCACCTGACATCATCGCAAACCAGCGTGTGCTATTAGCACCAAATGACACGCACAGCAAAGCTGAAATAATTTTGTGTAGTGGCGTACTGGGGACATCGGGCTTGAGGTCAACGGTGAGCTGCACGGCCACCATGCCGCCCGCGGCGGCGTCTCTGGAGCCGAGCACGGCGCGCGAATCCCCAATGTTGGCCATGTAAAGATCCGAGCCCTGCGTGCAGAAACCGGCCGTGAGTAGACGTGCACAGATAGTAAAAGAGAGAGGAGCAGAAGTGATGAGACATTTGTGCTCGGACGGGACAGGGGAGAGAAGGAGGTATGTCACGTCCGATGCCACTTACGAGCTTGAGGACGGTGACGGCGGTGCTGCCGCTGCAGAAGCTGTCGAGGGCGGGGTGGGAGCGGAGGTCCTTGTCCATGGCCTTGTAGGCGCGCACGAAGGCCTTCCTCCACGCTGCGGCCGGCATCTCGATCCCGTTCTTGGAGGAGGCGCGCGCGGCGGACATGAGCCTGAGCGGCAGCGAGTCTCGCGCCCTGCGCGCCACCAGGTGGCCGTGCGGCCCGTGCCCGTCGAACACCCCGCACAGCACGCCGTCCTCCTCCCCGCCGAACCCCTGCAGCAAAGAAACCAGTGACCACATCGACCGAATCAACCACCGAGAAACCAGTCAATCGGCAGTCGCATCGAAGCGGAAAGGACAGGGAGTGGTTTTCGGGTAATTAGTTAGCTTACATCCCAGATGAGCATGGCGTCCTGGTTGATCCCCTTGCGGCCCTGCTGCGTGAAGACGGAGGCGGTGCGGCTGCGGCCGTCGTTGGAGAAGATCCGGCCGGGCACCATCCCCAGCTGGTCCTCCCGTGGCGCCTTCCACCTCCTCCGGCGCTTCTTCACCTCCTCGTCTCCGCCGGCCGCCGTCACCGTGGTGTCCCCGGTGGCCACGCAGTTCCCCATCGCCCACCACCACCACCACCAATGCCAGCAAGCGAGAAGACACGGCAAGCAAGGACGAAAGATTTGCCGCCGCCGGGTGCAAGAGGGAAGGATTCTTCTCTCTCAGGAGTCAGGGGGTTGCAGATGCGGCACTCAACATGGACATGGACGCGAAAAGTCAAGGCGGTCCCATCCCATGGATGAGCTAGCTAGGCGAGAGGAGGAGAGAAGGTCGGAACGGAGGTGGCTGGCTTATTTATTCCGCGGCGGCAGTGACACACGCACACGCACGCAGAGGCGGACAGGCAGCTCCGGCAACCGGCCGAGGCCCCCGGTTGATGATGGCGTGGGAGGGTGTGGGCGTGGCGCTGCTCCCAACACCAACACGCTGCCCCTGCCACGACGACCTTGTGTAGCTGCTCTGTTTGTTTTCCTCCTCCTCCTACGTACCTTTCCTGATTAACTAAGCATCAGTAGGTAATCTAGCCAGGAGTTCAACTTGTTTACTGACGGGTCGCAAACTGCGAGGAATAAACAAGCGGCGAGCCGCGAGCAGGGGGAGCGACCGGTGTGCCGCGGCGGCGACGGTCAGAGCGGCCAAGCGTTGAACGGATCACAGATGTACTCGTATGAGTTAACAAGTAATACTCGTTCACTAATCACATGGCTTTGCTCATGGGTTTACTCTCCCACAGTTACAACCGTTAGAGCTGAGTTGGAGGTGGAGGCCAAAATTTAGCCTGTATCATGTATAGGGTCATACACAGGAAACTCCCTCCCGGGGCGCTCTTGCGCAGGGCGGCTCCGGAGGGTATCCATACTCTAAGAAAAAGTGACCCCGATCCTGGCCACCCCTGGGCGCTTCCGCCGCCATAAACCTCCTCTGCGCACGGGAGAGGGCGGTTCCTGGGGGCTGCGCAGCGTGGCGATGCGGCCCATCGGCGGGCGCGGTGGTGCAGGGACAGTGTGGAGTTGATGTGGCACGGGCGAGGCCTCCAGGCGCGAAGGTCCGGGAGGCGGTGGCGTCGGCTGTGAGCTCAGCGGCGCTGCATGGGTGATGGGCCACGCGTGGGCCGGATCTAGGCCTGCCCAGGGCTGCAATGCGATGGTGCTAGGCAGCGATGGAGCAGGCGGGGCGGCTGTCAGGGGAGGCGTGCTCGCAGTGCAGCTCTCGGTGGCAGCAACTCATGATGCATGTGGCGTCTTGGCATGTTGGTGGTGGCTAGAGGGAGAGGAATGGTTGTGTTGTAGGTGTTGCATCCTTCCATTGGGAGATGAATGGCGCGGTGCGGGCGTTGCATCCTCTCTAAGGGAGATGAATGGCGCGGGGCGTTGCATCCTCCTGGAGAGAGACGGATGGCATTGCGCAGGTGTTGCATCCTCCCAAAGGGAGAGGAATGGCGCTGTTGCGGGTGTTGCATCCTCCCGTCTAGCATAGGGAAGAGGAAGGATGGATGGCCGCATGTCGGGCTTGCTGGGAGGTGTGGTCGGCTGTGGAGGCAAGATTGCGAGGTTGTTGTGCTGGCTGACTGATTCTGTGCTGGGCTTGTGCGGGTGGGGATGCCGGTGAAAGTCGTACTCTGGCTGTGGTCGGAGTTGTCGACGGTGGCGCCTTTAGGCGTTGTTCCCTTGTTGGAGGTGTCGATGTGGCAGGCCCCACTTGCCTTTCCCAACTTTCTCCAAGGGAAACCCTAGATCTGGTCTTCCAGATCGGACGATGGCTGCGCTATTTGGCATCGCACTCCCTCTTGGGGCATCGTCTTGGAGGCGGTTTTTTGGTCAAAGGGACCCGCGGACCGTGAGAGTGTGTTTAGGTGTGGCTTGCCGTTGTTCAGGTTTTCGCCCGGTTTCCCTCTAATAAACTGAGCAGTGTGGGTCTTTTGACCATTTTATCTCTAATCACTTGATTTAGCAGTTCTCCTGCTAACATTCAAAAAAAATTAGCCCATATCATTGTCCCATGAGAGAACAAGGATCCAACAAGCTTTGAGATCGAGAGGGGGCTAAACACGCGTTCTAAGCTTCTTAATAATGACGGCAACGGCGGAACACGCACATGACAGAGAGAGAGGACGCAGACGTACCCTTATGAGGAGGTAAAATCTCTACTCCTGCTTTGTTGTATTGCCCGTGGTGTCTCGCGAGGGTATAATGGTGGAGAATGTCTAGGGTTTTGGATCGCAGGTATCGACCCGTTCTAAGATAGGAGAATACCTCCTTATATAGCGTCGCCGGACCTCCTCCCCTAGCTCTCGGGTGGGAAGGGTCACCATATTGCCGCCCCTCGAAGTCCCGGTCTACAAGTCTAATTTGCATGGACTCGGTCCTGCTCCCTGTGGGCTCTCCGCTTCCTCATAAAGCTGACTTCGTCGGTGTCGCTTGTCGCTTCCTGACGCCACCTGCTCCCCTCCTTGCACCAAAATGGCAAAGGGGAGAGCTACTAGTGCTGAGGTCGCCTACCCTGCTTTTGCACCGAAGGGGCCGAACCGGCTTCTCTTTACTGAGGCGGTATGGGGATCCACAATCTAGCAGCACCACTTGTCGGGTAGGGTTGTCCTTGCCACCTTTGTTGGGAGATTACGAGCATGCCCCCTAGGCACGTTCCAAGGTATCTGAGGCCCCGGGCGAGTCACAGAGCCTCGGGGGGCTCCTCTTCATGGGATGGCCTCCTGAAGGTGAGTTGGGTGAAGTTGGGGCTCGAGGCTCACGAGGGGATACCCCGGGTGTTCCATCCCAAGGCACCGTTCCTGGTGTCAAAGCCTCCACAGGGTGTCGTCGCTCAGGCGGTGGGCCCGTCGACTGTCGGGGCATGGCACCCCGATTGCCAGGACTCCGATAATATCCCCAGGGCGCTTGTTGTGCACGTGTCCCTTGGTAGACACGAAGGGGCAAGCCCAAAATGGTCGATGGGACCCAGTGCCCTCCCGGTCAACACGAGTTTGTCCGAACGCTCATTCTGACCATGCACATGAAGCGGTCGTCCATCCTCCGCTGTCGGTTGTTGTAGCGTCAGCCCTGCCTTGGAAGTTGTTCCCATGATGTGATGGCACGAGGGGGAACCAGCGATTAATCCCACGCACCCGGCGTAGTGACGTGTCCCCTCGTCTTGTCTTGTGAAATCGGGGCGGCGGGCGTGTTGCCTTATAGTTGATGCCATTTCCTCTGCTCCTCCATCCCTTTCTTCTTGTTTCACAGAGTCAAGGCCTCGTTTTCCCTATGGTGCCCAAGCGCTTCTTTGTCGAAGAGAAGGGCAAGTCTGCGATGGTGGAGGTGGAGGAGACCCCGCCGGTGAATCGTGGCCACGGGCGGCCGTGCGGGAGCGGTTGTGGTAGGCGTGGCAGCCGAGGTGCCACCCCGGTTGCCGCTTCTTCTCCCAGTGCTATGGAGGCGGCCATAGGGGAAGCACTAGCGAAGCGCGATCGCAGTCGCCCTCGTGGTAGCTGCCAGGTGCGCCACAGTTGGCCAAGCGGAAGCTCAAGACACGTGTCACTCTTACTCTCGACTCCCCCTCCCGCCGTTGTTAAGGTCGAGGACGGACCTAGGCCTGTCCGGGTCACCAACTTCGTCCTTAGGGATGCAGAAGTGGGACAATTGGGACAAGTGGGATACCACTTTTAGACTAACTCTAAATTAGGTTGGATAAGTGGGATAAGCGGGATATGTCTAATCTAGCTTATCCCACTTGTTCCACTTAGTTTTGAGTTAGTCTAGTAGTCTAAAAATAGTATCCCACTTGTCCCACTTGTCCCACTTCCGCATCCCTATTCGTCCTCATCCTTCGGGGGCGATGGAGATGGATGGAGTGTGACTGTCAAGTTCCCCGCGCTGGGCAAGATGTACCTTGCTTTTGGTTGGAAGAGCTTCATTCGCGACCACAAGATCGAGAGAGGCTCGATGTTGCGGCTTCGCCACGTCTGCGGAAGGGACTTCACCGTGTCAATGTATGACCCACTGACATGCCGCGCTGACTACCCCCGCCACCTCTTGAGCATTTAGGTGGAGCTCCTACCGGGGCTGGCATAGCACCGACAGGGTCGCAGGTCTTTTACAAGCGTAGATGTGATGTCATAGTGTTTCTTATCATTTTGCTCTTGTAAGCTCGACTATAATGAACATCCTTTATTGGACCTCTATGCTAATTGTCCTCTTTCCTGTGTATTTTGTCGAGGCGCCAACCCCAAAGTGAGGCTGCACCTAGCGTCAACTGGGGCAACCGACGAGCGTTGCCTGCTTGACTCATGCAGGCGATGCGTTTCGCGAGGCCCTGCATGTTTTCGTCGGGCTATGCCTTTAGTAGTTTCAAGGAAACACTCTACACTAGGGAAGGAAAGATGGCGCCACATGCGGGGAAGTGCTGATGAATCTGAACCCCGTCACATGGAGATAGCGGTAGTCATGGCGTGCTTGAGCCACTTGAGGAACTGAATTTGCTCGTTGGCTATCTCGCACCCTTCTTATGTGGGACCCACGTCTTCCTGTGAGCCTCTAGAGGATACGACTATAGGTCTTATGCGTCCTGCCCATAGACTCTCTCGGGAGAGGATCGTAGGTCCTGTGCTCGTGTTGTTGGCTTCCTCGGGAGGGAATACACAGGTACAACACGCATAGGGTTCTCCCAGTGTGCGGTGACCCTAAAGAGCCGCCATGCGAGTCCCTCGTGGAGGCGACCATGGGGCTCATTTGCTCTCGCTCAAGTGGCTCCCCGTCTTGAAGAGTATTTTTGGTAATAGGTGCGGTGTCGCTTGTGCGCTGGGGTTGAGTGCGAATTGCCTACTGTGAGCCCTTTCGGAGGGACATGCTGCTAGCCCCCGTGACGAAGGCACCCGGAAGGTCGAGCCGCCTAGCTCGCTCTAGAGCCTGGCGGGGGATCTTCGTGTGTGCTCATGTCTCGGTTGTTGAGAGACGCTGCCCTCATGAGCCTTTTCTCCATGATCCCATGGGGAATTTAACCATCAAGCGGGTCTCTCAGAGGGTGGAATTGTAGGCCCTGTGTGAATCCTTGCTCGCTGGTAGGAAGTGATTTCGCGGGTCGTCTCCCGGGGAGAGAACCGTGGGGCAAAAGTTTTGCATGTAGGCTCCATAAGGAGGGGAGGACGCAAGTGTAGCTAGGGTTTAGGCCACTATATGGGGGTTCCCTCATGAGCCACCCTGTAAGCCTCTCGAGGAGAAGGTAGTAGGGCAAATGATTCTCCTGTTGGCCCCTCGAGGAGGAGACCATAGGTCTAGCAAGAAAATAGGCCGTTGGAGGCGGGTGCCCTCACGAGCCACCACGTAAGCTTCTCAAGGAGAAGGCCGTAGGGAAAATACTTCTCCTATTGGTCCCTCGAGGAGGAGACTGTATGTGTAGCAATAAAAATTCCGCTCGAGGGGATGTCCTCACGAGCTGCCCCATAAGCCTCTCAAGGAGAAGGCCGTAGGGAAATTGCTTATCATGTTGGTCTCTAGAGGAGGAGACCGTAGGTCTAGCAAGAAAATAGGCCGCTGGAGCGGGGCGCCCTCACAAGCCGCCCCGTAATCCTCTTGAGGAGAAGGCCTTAGGGAAAATGCTTCTCATGTTGGTCCCTCGAGGAGGAGACCGTAGGTCTAGCATGAAAATAGGCCACTGGAGGAGGGTGCTCTCATGAGCCGCCCCGTAATCCTCTTGAGAAGAAGGCCGTAGGGAAAATGATTATATTGTTGGTCCCTCGAGGAGGAGACTGTAGGTCTATCAAGAAAATTGGCCACTAGAGGGGGTACCCTCACGAGCCGCCCCGTAAGCCTCTCAAGGAGAAGGTCGTACGACAAAACATGCACCACTGAGGTTCCATACATGTGTCGCGCGAGGGTTTCAAACACCAAGAACCGTGGGTGAGGTGACTTATCGCCAGAGCTATTCCGTAAATTCAGATATCGGCACTTCAGGCCCTGTTGTTGACGGGGAGTGACCCGGCGATGGACACCGTTCCTAGCCCTCGCGCGCGTGGCACATGAAGGGGAACTTCTGCCATGCATGACTTTAAAAAAAACTTCCCGAAAAGGAAAGGAAAATAGCAAAATGTGGCGCAAGGCGCAAGATACAAAAACCACCAGAGAGGTAAGGTTGTAGAGGATTAGAGTTTTGAGATTCACCTTCAAGAAGTTGGGCAGACAGGCACGTCGCTCGGAGAGGCTTGTCTGCCTTCCTAATGCCTGGTTCCACTCCTAGTCCAGTGGCCCTTTGGCGCTGTCGGGGAGGAAGTTGATGTTGTACGCACACTGGGTGTAGTCCACATGGAAGTCAGGAGCCCCCATGTTCGTTTCACCCTCGTGAGCCCCTCTAGGGCTGGTGAGGGTGAGCTGGGGTGATCCTGAGAACTTCCCGCGGTTGCGGGCGGTGGTCGCGACCTGGCCCATGACTGACAGGTAAAAAAGGCAGCCTCCCTCTTTTCCACAACATTTTCTTGGGTCATCATTTGCTTCCTCTTCATGGTGCCCCCGGTGTAGTCAAGGGCATCCACATCCTCCGGGTAGGAAGTGGACGCGGTCTTGTAGGCGTGCTCAAGGGAGCACAGAGGCTCCCTTCCGTCGCAACGGACGGTGATGACCTCACCATTGCTTCCCGACATCTTGACTATGTTGTAGGTGTGATGGGTGGCTGCCAAAAACCTGCCATACGACTTCAATATGTTGCATCTCTCCGTCACGTTCACTAAGCTACAGGTAGTGTAGGATGACGTTGTAGGGGAGACTAATGTGCACCATGTTGAAGTCGATGAGCTCAGTTCAGTAGTTGTCGCGAGACCCAAACGTGACGGAGAGATGCACCTGGACAATGGGTATGGTGGTGCCGTTGGTCACTCCAGAGAACGACATGGTCGGCATCAGCCTGCCATACGACACCTGTAGCTTAGTGAACGTCTCTATGGAGATCATATTCAAGATGGCACCACCATCGATGAGCGTCTTGGCGACTGTGATGATGTTGATGGTAGGGGTGCAGCTCATGGGTAGAGTTCCCACAGCCCTGGTGGAAGCGGGGTGGTCACTAGCATCGAAGGTGTTGGCGCACTGTGACCACTTGAGCTTTGGGGATGGATACTTGGGCCATGCAGCAATGATTTTACAGGTGAGCTGCTTAAAGTGAATGTTGGATGCCGGGGCCTAGGAGCCATCTAGAATGCAAGGTATGGCACCCTTCGAATCTTGGTAGCCCCCGATGTTCTCCTCAGCCTGGCCTTTCTCTGAGGCGTGGTGATGCTGCTGCACGACGTTGGCTTGGTGACCTATTTGGTGGATGCCTTGGCCACCGTGGTTGTTGTTACAATGTCCACCTCCTTGGTTGCCGCCGCATCTGTTGCCCTGTTCGCATCCCTCTCGCTCTTCCTCTAGCTGTTGCGCTGGTTGCGGAGCCTCCTCAGCTCGTAGCAGTCATTCATGGGTGATACGTCCAAAACGTATCTACTTTTCTGAACACTTTTTCTATTGTTTCTCCTCCAATTTGTGTGATTTGGATACAACTAACATGAACTAACGCTATTTTCAGCAGAATTGCTTTGGTGTCTCGTTGTTTTGCAGAAAATCAACTTTCAGGAAAAATCCTGGAAAATATCGCAAAACTCCTATTTTACCAGAAGACTCACGGATCCAGAAGACGAGATGAAGGAGGGACACGAGGGACCCACACACCCGGCCGCGCGGGCCAGGCCAGGACGCGCCTGGGGATGGTGAGGCCACCTCGTGCACCCCCTCGGTCTCCCCCTTCACCTACATAAAGCCTCCTGACCTAAAAATGATGGGGGTTTCGACGTTTTTCTAGATAGAGTTCCGTTGCACCGCCACCACCAGAAACCGCGATTTGGAACCAGAAACTCCGTTTTGGCACCCTTCCGGGACGGGGAATTGGAGAATATAATCGCCATCATGCTTCCTCCGCTTGTCCAATTAGATTTTTCATTGATGGATTGTATCTTGAGTATTTTTCTACTATAGGTGACAGGTTGTGTGAGCTTGCATGCTTGTTCTATGCTTAGAGGTTTCATTTTGATGCATGTTTAGCCCTCTAGCAAGTTCCTATAGTAGTTCCTCATCATTTTTCAACTTGGAAATAACTTGGTTTGATGTTTGTCTAAAAAATTCAGAAAATAAGATGAGTGATTACCAGCTGAATCAACATGAATTAAGGGTACTGGAGGTTATGAAAGTCCATCGCGAGGAGGAAGTCTTCTCCATTTGTCCATGCCCAGAATTCATGAGAGCTGTAGGGATATTTCAGGATTTCCAAACTCTAATTTCTAATGCAAGGTTGGAACATTTTGTTGGAGAAGAACCTTATCGATATGTAAAACTAACTATGTATGTGGTGCAGGATTTTCGATTTAGTTGGACCTTGCCTAACCCCATGGTTCACTACAAAATTTACAATATAGCTGTCAACCTACCATTTGATGATTTTTGTGCAGCTATCAGAGTGCCACAGTGGGGTTCATGTGAGAAGATTAGAGAGAGGCCTACGTCAGTCATGGACTTATATGTGGAGATTTGCCAAGGATGCTCCTTCTCAAAGGAGAGTGGTAAAATTCGGAATATGCATCTCCCATCCATACCTTATTTTGCCTATTTCATTGCCAAGTGTGTTCTTGCTAGAAAGACTACCAGTAAGTTATCTTCATTTGATCTAGATTTTATCTCAGCTGCTTTGAAAAGGGATAGAACTTATAACTTGGGTGCTTTGATAGCCTTCCTTCTTGCTGCTAACCGCGAGAAAGGTGGAATTTGTGGAGGTCTAATTGCATCTCTTTTATTAGCTTTGCATGGTTTAGCGCCTCATCATTCAAACTTTCAGTTTCCCATAGATAGGCTAGATCTCAATTCCATGGTACAAAATAAATTTGTTTCTTCTTGGGATAGTTTGAGCGAGTTACCTTATGAAATAACCTTTGTCAAAAGTGGTTGGAGAGAGGGTAAGTCTGAGAAAGTAGTCCCTTTGCCTGCACCTGCTTTGTTTAACTTTGGTACCAGGCAAGGATGGTCACTCACGGAGGAAGAACTTGACACATACATGGCGGAGCTCTCCCAGCAAGAGGAGAATGTTGGAGAGGTGCCAAAGATAATTCTATTCAGCCCTCCAACATGGGGGAATCTTCATACCAGCATCCCTCCTATGATTGGGGCGCTTCTTCTTCTTCTTCATCACGAGGGCCTGATTATGAGCATTCCTATGATGATCCACTAGCTTGGGGTTACTACCCGTGATTTGATTGATCTTCACTTAGGGAAAAAGCCTAAGCTTGGGGGCAGGTATACTGACATCACACTCATCTATATATCATGTTCTGTCGGTACTTTGTATATCCATGTTTTGCTTTCTTTTTAGTTTTTGTTTCTGCTTTCCAAAATGCAAAAAGACCAAAAATATTTTCGTTGTTTCTCTTTGTTCGTTTCTTTGCCTTTTAGCTTTCGTTTTATCTAAGAAAAATCCAAAAAGATTTTTATTTGTTTGTTCTTGCCTTTAGTGCTTGCTTTAAAAAAATCGAAAACCCAAAAATATTTGTTGTTCTTCTCTGGTTTTGTGAAGTTAGTTGCAGGGTTCAGCGGTCCTCAGTGACTCCTTTGGAGTTTGGTTTCATGTTATTATTCAAGCCACACAATTGAAAGGCAATAATGATGATTAATGACAACTCGAGGTGTGGTAAGAGGCTGGTAATGAACTATATTTGTCTTCATTTTTGTACATATACTCATCATTGTGGGCATGCTTAGTCTGTTCATGTAAGGTGTATGTTATTTATTGGATGATTAGTAGTTCTTGCTCTATTATGATTAGCTCCAGCTTGCTAATACTTTGTAGAATGTTACATGAATGTTTGCTTGCATTGTTCTATTCATAACTTGGTATGACATTGTGGTATCCTCCTCTGAATGCTTCATTTGAATCGACTTGGCACATGCTCACGCATGCATATGACTGAACCTCGATGATTTATTTTGCCTCATAGTTCTTGTATCACTTTTATGCCATAATTAATTCTATTTTGTTGCAAGCATGATTATGACAGTTACTGCTCTCTCGATTGTCGCCCCTTTCTATTGCTAGCCTTCACTTGCACTGAGTATGATCTCTACTCATGTTTCCAAACTCCCAGAACCAAAATTGTCAAAAAAGTGTCCACCATATCTACATACTAGCATCTTTTGCTATTCCGTGCATATTTATTATGCCTCGTTTTCTTCCAAATAAAATGTTTGCTTGTTATGAGAAAGTTAGTTAGTAAAGCTCTCACGAACTTGATGGCACACTTTATTTTCTTGCACTTAATAAACCTGAACCATTGTGACTGTCCATGAAAGTTATATGCTTGCAAATTATAGGTTGGGAGTCAGCAGAACCATGCTGTCACGGGTAATGCTTTCAACACCTGTAAATATTATCTAGTTGATACCATGCTCTTTTGTTTACGGATGTTGGCGGTGTGAAATAAAAGGGGAGCTTGTAAGTCCATGGAGTTATGTATATGTGTTAGAGAAACGCCTGTGCCTCTAGCCTAATACATGCCTAATCATGGTGGAAACTTGCAGCGTAACCATAATGAGCAATATGTGAAGCATCCTCAATAAAAACCTATGCAAATAGAAAATAAAAAGATCACTGAGATGCTCATTGTCTGTTGCCTTGTCATTTTGATATGGGATAACTCCTGTATCATGGGGCAAGGGGTACCCCATTGGCGGTTCTCTATGATACACATGTACTTACAATGACAAGAACTTACCGGTAACTAAAGTTGAGTAGCATGAGGAATGACCCTCGTACTCAAGGGACATGAGATCTCTAGTTTATGGTCTGTCAAGCATATAACTCAAATTGGACCTCACTTTAAACTTAACCACTTAAATATGCCTATGATAGGGGAAATGAGAGCTCAAAGCTAATGAGTACCATACTTTCAGCATTTGGAAGCCTTTCAAAATTTTCAAGACCTTTTCACTTCCTTGTTGAGTCACCACCTATTCTATGAGCACCTTCTTGAGAGCATAGTTGTCATTCTTAGTGTAATGTGCTTGTTTTGAAAACTTGGTTAATTATGACATAACTTTGATGCTTGTATCTTTGATATTTTTATCTCTAGTCTTCACTTGAACTTCAGAGGTGCCTTGGCATATATGTTCTGCTCAACAATCAAAGGCAAGCAATATACCACTCTATCATACCTTCTTATGAGCATTGCAATGTTGCTTATGTTTATGTTTCATGCTGCTTATTATTATTGTGTTGGAATTTCTTCATAGCTTGCCTGACTATTGATTAGACTTAGTTGCATACTCCTTATTATGAATTGTCTAAGTACTGATCATATGTTGAGATTATATACATCACATGAAGCAAATGTGTTCATGAAATTTCTTTTATCGCACTCAGTTTTCAACTGAATTGCTTGAGGACAAGTAATAAGATAAGCTTGGAGGGAGTTGATACGTCCAAAACATATCTACTTTCCCGAACACTTTTGCTATTGTTTCTCCTCGAATTTGTGTGATTTGGATACAACTAACACGAACTGACGCTGTTTTTAGCATAATTGCTTTGGTGTCTCGTTTTTGTGCAGAAAATGAACTTTCAGGAAAAATCTCGGAAAATATCGCAAAACTCCTATTTTACCAGAAGACTCACGAAGCTAGAAGACGAGACAGAGGAGGGCCACGAGGGGCCCACACCCCTGGCCGCGTGGGCCAGGCCAGGCCACACCTGGGGGTGGTGAGGCCACCTCGTGCACCCCCTTTCTCTCCCCCTTCTCCTACATAAAGCCTTCTGACCTAAAAATAGAGGGGGGTTCGACGTTTTTCCAGATAGAGTTCCACTACGTCGCCACCACCAGAAACCGCGATTCGGATCCAGAAACTCCGTTCTGGCACCCTGTCAGGACGGGGAATTGGAGGAGATCATCGCCAGCATCATCACAGATGCCTCTCCATCAACCATCCATGTTTCCCCCATCCATGAGTGAGTAATCCCTCGCTGTAAGCTATGGGGATGGTAGTGATTGAATGAGATCTATCATGTAATCGAATAAGATTGTTAGGGAATGGTGCCTAGTATCTTTGTTAGTGCCTTTTGACATTGTTGCAACTTGTTATGATTAATGCTTGTCACTAGTGCCCGAGTGCCATGATCTCAGATCTGAACATGTTATTGAATCATGATGATAGTATTGTTTGTGATCTTATATGCAAGTTGTTTACACATATTATTGTCCAGAACCAAAGGCCCCGAAGTCACATAAATTGGGATAAACGGAGGGAATGGCTGTGATATGAGGATCACGTGCGTTCACAGAGTGCTAATGCTTTGCTCCGGTACTCTATTAAAAGGAGTACCTTAATTGCCAGTAGATTCCCTTGAGGCCCACTACAACGGGCTGGCAGGACAAAAGATATTTTGCAAGTTCTCATTGCAAGAACGTACGACTATATATGGAACACATGCCTATGATTATTTTGTACTTGGATGCTTTATATTATTTATCTGCAATTGCCCTAGATTTTGAAATTATATGAATAGTCTTGTCCATGCAACGCCCGTCCATCCATCCCTATGCCTACCGCACTCAAATCCTGTGGTTTGCTACTATTGTTACTACTGCCTTTGTTTTACTGCTGCTGTTACTTTGCTATTGCTACTACAAAACTGTTGCTACTAATAAACTACTGTGAGCAAGACTATTTCCAGGTGGAGCTGAATTGACAACTCATTTGTTAAGGCTTATAAATATTCTTTGGCTCCCCTTGTATCAAATCAATAAATTGAATTATACTACCCTCGAAGACTGTTGCGATCCCCTATACTTTTGGGTCATCAGTGGGATGCCCATACTTCTTATAGAAGATGCAGTATGAGCAATCTTCGTTCTCCCCTTCCCCATCGCCCTCGAGAGGACTCTTCCACTCAGGATCGGCGGCAAGGACGGTGGTGGTGCAGCAGTTCCCACACCATACGCTTGGAAGCCTCTGGCGTGGGCCAGTCCGTTTGGCTGCAAGAGGACGCGGTGCAGGAGAGAAACGTATTGTCGCGCGAGGAGAGTTGGAGCACCCGCAACAGGTGTAAGGTTGTTTCATGCTCATCTTCCATCCATGGGGTTTTCTCCGATGAGGTACATCGGGGGGCGGGCTCCGTCTGAGCCTTGCTTGCCGCGTGGCGGAGGGTGCGCTCGACCCGAGTCTCGTTGTGAGCCGACATGCCGACGAGGGTGTTCATCCCCCTACCTGGCGCTGAACACGTGTTCTAGGCTTCTCAACGAAAATGGTGATAGCGGAGCACACACACGATAGAGAGAGGATGCATGTTTTTTTATCCAGGTTCGGAACCCTCGTGAGGAGGTAAAATCCCTACTCCTGCTTTGTTGTATTGCTCGCAGTGTCTCGCGAGGGCACAATGGTGGATGAATGTCCAGGGTTTTAGATCGAAGGTATTGACCCATTATAAGGTAGGAGAAGTCCTCCTTATATAGTGGCACTGGGCCTCTTTCCCCAAGTCTTGGGCAGGAAGGGTCACCACATTGCCGCCCCTCGAAGTCCTGGTCTACAATCATTGCATGGACTTGGTCCTGCTCCCTGTGGGCTCTCCGTTTCCTCATAAAGCTGACTCCGTTGCCGTTGCTTGTCGCTGACTAGCGCCACCTGCTCCCCTCCTTGCACCAAAACATCAAAGGGGAGAGCTACGAGTGCTGAGGTCGTCCACCCTGCTTTTTCATCGAAGGGGACATATCGGCTTATCTTTAGCGAGGCGGTCTAGGGGTTTGCAATCCAGCGCCACCACTTGTCGAGTAGCGTTCTCCTTGCCACCTTTGCTGTGAGATTACGAGCATTCCCCCAAGGCACACTCCAAGGTATCCGACGCCCGGGGTCAGTCATAGAGCCTCGTGGGGCTCCTCTTCATGGGATGTCCTCCTAAAGCCGAGTCGCGTGTAGTTGGGGATTGAGGCTCATGAGGGGATACCCCTAGGTGTTCCCTCCTAATGCAGCGCTCCTGGTGTTAAAGCCTCCAAAGGGTTCCGTGATGCAGCTCAGATCACTGTAGAGCTTCGTTGGGAAACCCGAATAGGAAGGTATGATGAGCACAACAGTAAGTCTTTCCTCAGTATAAAACCAAGGTTATCGAACCAGTAGGAGGAAGGAAATGACCCCAAGGTGTTGCTAACAACTTGGAACCTGCACAACACAAAATCAAGACTTTGCCCAAACGAATAGTGAGGTTGTCAATCTCACCGGTTTGCTGAAAACAAAGGATTAAACATATGGTGTGGAAGGTAATGGTAGCTTACAGAAATTAAACAGTAATAGTGGAAGATGTATCAATGGTAAAGATTGTACCGAGGTCCACAGTTCACTAGAGGTGCTCTCCTTAAGATAAACAACATAACATGCTTGGAAAACAAATTACAGTGTGGCAATTGACAGGACTGAGCAAGGCATAACAATGCAATACTAGACATTCATGATCATATGAGATTTAATATGGCGTTACAACAATATACATAGACCGCCATCCAAGTTCACCTATGACTAGTAATCCACATTCAGGTTATCATCTGAACCCCCCTCCAGTATTAAGTTGCAAGCAACAGACAACTGCTTTAAGCAGTGTGTGTAAACAATACAATTGTTCCATGAACAAGAGATTGTTGTTTTCTCCCTAGTAGCAACAACACATCTACAACCTTAGAGATTTTTGTCACTTCCCCAGATTCAATAGAGGCATGAACCCACTATCGAGCATAAATACTCCCTCTTGGATTCACTAGCATCTACTTGGCCAAGATAGCTACTAGAAATGGAGAGCATGCAAGATCTCAAACAACACAGACATGATAGAATCAACAATCAAGAAGACAAGATAGAATCATTAATCAATCTGACATAGTAATATCAATATCCATCAGATCCCCGCAAACACAACATGCATGATTACAAATAGATGATCTTGATCATGAACGGAGCTCACAAGATGTAAACATGATAGCACAAAGGAGGAGAAACAACCATCTAGCTACTGTATGGACCCATGGTACAATATGGAACTACTCACGGATCATACCAGAGGCTGGCATGGTGATGAAGAAGGCCTCCGGGATGATCTCTCCCCTCTGGCATGGTGCAAGGAAGATCTTCAGATCCCCCCAATCTAGGGACGATGGTGGCGGCGGCTACAGACTGTTTCGTGGAGATCTAATCGGGTACTTAGGGTTTTGGCATCGGGGTGATTATATAGGCGAAGGGGCCAGGGGGCCCACACCCTGCCCAAGCGCGACCCAAGGTGGACCCGCGTGTGGAGGGGGTCCCCTCCAGTTGCCCTTTGGTCTCTGCGTTCTACTCGGTGAAATATTGACTTTGGCTTTTGTCCTGTCCAATTCCGAGAATATTTCTTTACTAGCTTTTCTAAAACCAAAAACAACAGAAAACAACAACTGGCTCTGTGGAAATTTGTTAATAGGTTAGTCCCAGAAAATGTACAAAAATACCTCAAAGTGTAGGAAAAGCATAGCAAAGTGGATAATAAACAAGCATGGAACATCAAAAATTATAGATACGTTTACGACGTATCAAGCATCCCCAAGCTTAACTCCTGCTCGTCCTCGAGTAGGTAAGTGATAAAAAGAATAATTTTTAAGGTGACATGCACCATCACAATCAAGATCAAACCATTTGCAAGCATTGAAAGCTAGGATCAAAGTACTCTAAACATGAGCATGAAAGATGAAGTTCTAATAATAGTACATAGTAACTATGCTGCAACATGAAAGGATACAAACAAAGATTCATGAATACCAATGCATTGAAAGACGTTTGTTTGTTTCACATACAAAAAACATAGAATAGTAACATTCATCTTGTCCCTCATGGAGTAGCAAAACATAAATGCATAGGACGCCTTCAAAGCTCATAAGGGTGACTAGATACAAATAGTTCAAGAACAAGCAATATCAACAATATAAATCAATCAATAAGTTTTTGGACAATGCACATAGAACTAAGAATGACAACTATGCTCTCTTAATTGGTGCCTCAGGATAGAAGGTGGAGACTCAATATAAAAGTGGAAGAAAGGCCCTTCAAAGGGAAGCAGGGATTTCAAGTTTCATAAAGAGCTTCCAAAAATTATGATAATTGTTAGCTTTCAGCTCTTATTGCCCCTATCATAAGAATCTTGAAGTGATTAAGGTTAAAGTGAACAAAATATGGAGTATATGCTTGACAAAGTATAAGTTGGCAATCATGTCCCTTGAGTACGAGGGCCGCTCCTCATGCTACTCAACTTTAGTCACCGGTAAGTTCTTGTCATAGTAAGTATATGCGTATCATAGAGAACCGCCAACGGGGTACCCCTTGCCCCATGATACAGGACCTATCCCATATCAAAATGACAAGTCAAGCATAAATGAGCATCTCAGCAATCTTCTTATTTACCATGGGAAAATGGTGCTTTTTTCTCTCTTTCCTCTTTTCTCATCTCTTTTTTTTATTTTTCGTAATCTCTTTTTCTCAATCTGTTTTTTCTATCTCTCTTTTTTTATAAGAAGAATGCTTCATAGATTGCTCACTATGGTGATGCTGCAAGTTTTCACCATGATTAGGCATGTCTTAGGCTACCGGTCCAGGAGTTTCTCTAACACACATACATAATTCCATAGACTTACAAGCTCCCTGTAGCACCCCCCGGGGTTAGGGTTAAACTAACCTCATATCACCATCTAATATAAGTTCAACTCCCAAACACGGAAGATTATAGTATGATTCGGTAACATTACATAACACAGGGATTCAACAGCATAAGTTTAAACTCCTAACAGAGTAAGATATTAGAGTTATTACAAACCAGAGGTAATAGACCTAACATTACATCACACAGCGAAACAAAATTATGTTGTTCTACACAACAACTTAGCAAAAGGCCTAAGAGGCCATAAACAAAAGCGAAGTCCATCCCATAGTCCTCAGGCTGCTACCTGGGACCCCCAACTACTCGTCGATGTCAACGTAGAAGCCACCTTCAGTTGCAACCAGATCCTCTGTAGAAAAACAACAATGGCGCAAGGCTGAGTACGAGAATGTACTCCGCAAGACTTAGATAACCTAGCATCTACATGCTCCGGCTAGAAAGGCTTTCTCTGGATTTTCTTTTGCGAAAAGCAATCTTTATTTGTAAACAAGAGAGATAAGAGGCTCGTCTACTCAGAATCTTTTAAAAGGGATAAGATAGCAACTTCTTCATCTTGGTCATCATATCTTGGTAACCACCAGCTTCATCAGAACCTCCTATCTAGGATCACCCCCTCGACCCAGAGGAAGCATCCTTAAGCACACGTGGATCAACAAGTTTTATTAAGGTTATAGTTCTCTATGATCATCACGTCTGTTCCCAAGTCGTTCATAACCGTGAACACGGCTTTTCGAAAAGATTAATACCCTTCAGGGGTGTACAACTTTACCCACACGCACCAACCGACTCTTAATGCCAAATTATTAGCCCTCTTCCTTGGAAGGCGGGTAGAGTATGGTTGACCACGAATTTTACCTTGCTTTCGCCGAGACCATGAGTCACGCAATAAGTATAATTCCGCCGTAACGGGTCAAGTCCCAAATCCGGTACTTAAAGATGTGAGGCGAGGTTGGTTCACCAGGGGCTCCATCGACCCCAAGCAACCCGGTTCATGCTTCCCTACCTGTTATGATGCACCTCCTTCACCTCCTCATTTCAAAAAGGTTTTCAATGCGTATGCCAGATGGAAAGCCCGAACTATGTGACTCATGGAATCTACTAGGCAAGTTAGTTGCTCGTGGGGTTTTCTAGGCCCCGTGTGGTTGTACGCTCGTCTTGGTTCAAGAGGCAAGAACTCGGGTCCTGATGGTGACGAGCATGGGACTACAAAAACCACACCCAACGTGGCCTCCCATACAAGCCTTAGCATGATTAGTTAACTCCTTCGATGATGTCACCACCTCCTACCTTTCTAGATTCTCCGACACCTCTGATTCATCGTTCGGATAAATCAGACTTAAATACTATGCATGGCTAAGCTGTCGACCTCAGAAGCTCTAGCGACGGTCAGATGACAGACCTAGGTATGCTAGGAGCAGTGGATCAGGAGTATAAGGCTACAAAAGGGAAACGGTACGGCAGATAGGTAACACTAGCTACTGACAAAATACCACATTGGAATCGTGTGCATCATAGCAAGAAAGTAATATACTTTGTAAAAGTAGGTTCAGAATGAGAGACTACGCTTGCCTTGTCCGTCAGTAGATATGTATGGATCGTCGGTGTTGTTGACTTAGCTTCGGGTTCGGATCCTATCGCGAAGAGCCAATACCGGAAAGAAAGACGACATTCAAAACATGGCATCTGTCAACACCCAGATTTTTCAATCCTAGATGCCAGTTATGCCATACATCGCAATCCCAGGATTACCATTTTTGCAAGACATAACAGAATTGGATACCATAGTACTTCATCCATTACAAACGATACATAAGTTCTTACACAAATGGGGATCTCATGATCCAGTTCTTAATACAACATCAAGCAGCGGAATACGTAATAATAACGGTAGCGTAGGCGAAGCTCCATCTTCGGGGTCACATGCAATGCTGATGATGGGAGATGATCCTAGTTGTCGTAACCTTCCTGGGGTCCATCTTCCAGGTACTCCTCTTCATAGTCTGGCCATGGGAATAGCCAGGGACAAATCCATGAGTACTCTTTAAGTACTCACAAACTAATACTAACAGGTAAGGTTTTTTTGGATAATAGGATACTAGGCTCTAGGGTTGTTTTGCAAAAAGCCAGGTTTATCTCTACTAAGTTCCAAAGCTAGTCACAATTTTATAACTCCTAAGTGGGATCTTGTAATTCAGGTCACAACTCTGTTGTGGTCAAGTCAAAGTCTCAATTCATTTCACAAATCATTTTGAAAAGTCTGACGGGGGAACAGTATGGCCACTCTAACTGTCCATAACCGCGGACACGGCTATTCGAATAGTTTGACACTCTGCAGAGATTGTACACTTTCACCACAACATTCGATACATCCGTCAGGAACAAATCCTGAATTCACCATACTCAGTATGCGGATAATCAATCCTAACCTTTCAATTACACGCCCTAGTATAAGCACCTCTCCTGTGAGTTTGGCCTCCCAACCATGACTAGCTGTCATCTTGGGTACTGCACAGGTGGACAATCTTCACAAGGTAGCCTCAGCTCAGACCTTGACCGGGAGGGAACTAATACTAAGATATATAAGTTTCCAGTCAAGCCCTACCCAATATTCGGGTATTGTGGTTGTACGCTAAAATTGGAATGGTATCGCATCCAGAAAACCATCAGTTTTATAAAGGGCTAAGGCTCATGCCTCAACATTTTTATCACCAGAATCATCAAGTGTTTGGAAACACATGTCCAAAACATTTCAATAGAATGATCCATCATTACAAGGTTTTCATAACCATTTTCCACCAAGTATTCCCATCTAAAAGTTGATCCAGTTTTATGCTTAGCACTAGCATCTACAGGTGGGGGTAGTACTAATGAGGGGTGGTAACTGGTGGAGTTTCACTAAGTCCAACCTTATATCTTAGGTTGATATCAAGGTTTCTAGCTTAGGCCAAATTTTATGCTCTTTATGCAACCTTCAGCACAACTGTCTAGTATCTACCAAACTCTTAGGTAGACTCTAAGTAAGCTTTGATAAAGAAATAAAGTAAGAAGCTTGCACATAAAACTAGGATTTGGTTTATCAAGTGGGTATGATCACATATGCTTAAGGCATAGTAACAAGTAGGGGTTTGTGGCATCAGTAGGGTATCTTGCAAGTGTTAGCTTGCATCAATGTCAATATAAGCTTGCTAAATTGCAAGTGTTAGCTTGCAAGGTTACTAGCTTGCCTTGTGCAGAGCAGTAGTTGAAGTTCTCCTCGGCTTCTTCTTCGTAGTATCCTCCTTCCTCCTCGTACCCTTGGTCGGTACTAGCGTCTATGAATAAATACGAGGTACACAATCACCAAAAAATACTTAACTACTTGCAATCATCACACACAAGGGTCCTATAGATGATCTAGCATCATCTCTAACATTACAAGGTTAAGGCTTGGTTTAAATCTTTTTATTTTTAGAAAAGTAATTTCTACTCATTGAAAAATTACTTAAGATTTAATATTCTCCAAACTAAACAAGGGATCATGTTGACACATGTCATCACCACATATTGTAGTCCATGGGAATGTGATTTAAAGTGGTGTCACAATTTAATAAGGTTTTACCCTTTTATTTTAATTAATTAAAGTGGCTAGAAATGCTTATGAAGCATTCTTTTATTACTTGAATAGTATTTCTGCAAGTAACCTATATATTTTTTTTATATATTCTGAAAGGTATGGTTAAATGTGATTTTTTGAGAGTTGGAATCAACTCAAAAGCTTTTATGGTTTAAATTTGAAAAATGTTTGAATGCAGAAAAGCTTCTGCCTTGTTATTTTTACTAGAGATCCAAATGACTTGAATCCAACGGGCTTGGATTAAGCATTCACAGACCTTTCCAACAAAATTGGTTTCATTCAAATTGGTGCACTGAATCGATCTGGGTTGATTTTTGAAGTTGAGTGCTGAAGTGTGTTTGAATTGAAATAGAAAAGGATTTAATTTGAATCGCTGGGCTGCGCGGGAAATTCTAACGGGCCGGCCTGCTAAGCGTAGTGCTCCCGCGGGCTGCTTAAGTGGGTGTCCCCACTCGTTAGTAACACGGGGCTGGGCGAAGCGGTATGGGGCAACGTGGATCGTTCGATCTAGTTCTAATCCAACGGCTGGGGGTCATCGTCGACGCGAGACAACTCCGGCGAGAACGAAACCTAGCGCGGTGAGGGTCTTGGGGCTCACCCGAATGCAGGCGAGGTCGGCGGGCGAACGACGAAGTCGATGACGGCGAACCTCCTGGTACCGGTGGCTTATCCTGGGGCGCGCTCTAATCGCTGGCTCCCTTCTTCTCCGGCAGCGGCAGGCTCCAGTGAAATTTTGGCGAGGTGGTGCTCGCCTTGCTCTGAGGACGGTGTGGGACGGTCAGTGAGGAGAGGGTAGTGAGATGGTGTGAAGAAATCGTGCGGGGGTGGCCTCTATTTATAGTCGAGCGAGGGGACCATCGGGGCGCACGGTGAGCTCGTCGGGGGCAACGTTACAGGCGGCTAATGGCATGGGCAAGGGTAGGGGACGGTGCTGTGTCTCCTGGCGATGCTCAACGACATGGTCTCGAGGCATGGGGCGGTGTGGTTTGGTCTGGAACGTCCGGTGCTCTGCACGGCAGAGGCGGCGTCTTCGACGGTGGCGGTCATGTATGGCACGCGGCAAACGGGATGTCTGGCGGTCTCTGGTCGGTGGTGATCGTGTGTGCACGGTGAGGGCGGTCTGGTGATGTGGACGCTGGTCGAGGGTGGCGCTCTGGCGCACGCTCGGCATGGTCTGGGCGTGGCTTGTGCGCGTGGTCCAGGGCTTGGCAACGCTCGCGGCTGGGACAGGGAGTGGCGGTGGACGGTGGGCTGCCTCCCAGACAAGGTTGGCACGACTAGTTCTTCCTCTAGCCTGCTGTCCACAATGGGGTGACATTGGGGTGCTCGGCTGTTCACCATTGATGACAATGGCATGCTCACAGTGGTGCTAGTGCCTGGATAATCTTCCTAGATGATCTACTGAGTTGTGTGTGAGCTAACTAGGGAACAAGTTAGGCAAGAATCACTGCACACCATAGTGTTTGATGTTTTGTTTAATTTGTGTCTGCAACCTGTTTGATGAAATGGCCGCATGAAATCAAGTTTTGAATTTTGAAATGAATTTTGGTGGGTTTGCTAGATTGGTGCTGGTGAGTCTGCAAATGCTTGGGTTTTGAAAGTTGAGCTTGTTGGAGTGGGTTTTGGAAAAGTGGGATCTTCCCATATGATAAAGATTCAATTTTGAATTGTCATTTAAACTATGCATTTGAAAGTTTCTAGATGATCACAAAGTGGGCCTTGATACCTTGTTATGAGTACATTTAAGGGGTGCAAAGATCCAGAAAAGTTTCTGTTAGGTTTTGAAAGTTTGAGACAGCCAAAGTAGGCATGGGAGTTAAATTGGTCAAAATGAGCATTCACTTAATATATTTGTTTTGATTTACTTGTCTTTAGGAAAAGTGTGGGAAATGTTTTAGATGATGTTCATTTCACCTAAGAAACATTTTACAAGCAATGGATCACACAAACAAGGTGGTTTTTAAAGAAATTCAAAATCCATGCATACACATATACATGCATTCATGAGTTTATTTAGAAAAGTTTTTTGTTAACCCTAATCTTGATGATTAGTGTTTGATGATCTAAGTTTGGTATTTTTGGGATGTTACACATCGATGCAATGCTCAAATAAGGATGATGATATGACAAGTTGAATTGCATCAAAATTAAACCCTAAGGCATGCTTGACAAATTAAACGGGGTTCCGAGGGTTGAAAACCCTAATCGGGAAACTCCAGAAACACACGAGAGGGGTTGATTTAGTTCTCTAATTAAACTTGTCACTAAAGTTGATTAGCAATGCATGAATATAGCTTAAGTAGGGAGAACTCATTTTTCTGAACATTTTGATATATTATTTGTATTTTCTTGACTTATAAATAATAAGTTATTGAATTTTCAATATTTAAATCAGTTTTTGAAATTATTAAACCTTTTATCAATTTAATAAAGCCAGGAATACTTTTTACACAGGGGTATAGGCTAGCCACAGACACCGACAGGTGGGCCAGTGGCCACCTCAGCAGCCACACACGTAGAAATGGGGACCAGGCATTTCTCACCAGAGCTGGATCTAGCCAGAGGGGCTAACCAGTGGGGCCTGGCCACACAAGCAAGCCACGCAGGCGCCACGCGGGAGCCACGTTGGCTTGCCGGCCGATGGTCCAGACGGCGGCGACTGGCGGCGCTACAGGGCTCGGGGAGGGGCGTGCTACGTCTCGTTCGAATCAGCGCACGGAGAGGAACCAGAATACGGTGTCGCTGCTCCCTAATGGTCATCGAAGGCGAGGTGGTGGTGGTGCCCGACGACGGCGGAAGGCGGGGCACGGCGCGGGGTCGAACCGGAGGGGGAAAGGGGAAACGAAGAGGGTCACAGGGACCGTGAGCTCACCGGGAAGCTCGCGGAGGGGTCATTGGTGCGAGGGGAGCACCTGGGTCGTTGGAATCGATGGCGCCGGTGGTCATCGGTGGCGGGGAAGATGGAGTCACGGGCGACGACTCGTAGCTCCCTTCGTCAATTCCTTCTGCAGGCAGGATCCTCAGAGTGCGGCGGAGCTCAAGGCGTCATCGGCGAGGCACGGGGAGGCCGGGGACGTTGGGTCGTCGGAGCTAGGGTTCGAGACCGAGAGGGGAACGAGAGTGGGGGGTCGCTGGAGAGGGAGAGAGTGGATGAGGGCGTCAGGACATGGCCGCGTCGTTCTTATCCTCCTCCACTCGATGGCGGACGGTCGGATGCAGGCGGAGGCGATCGACGGCGTGGGGCGACAATGCCGCTGCCGTTGTCAAGAAAGATAGTGAGGGGCGAAGAGGTATGCACTGATGGGCTCTTAGCGGTGGGCGGCTGGGCCTTGTTCTGGTTGCTAGACGCGAGCGGAAGAGAGAAGGGAGGGAGTTGGGCCAAGGCCCAAAGGCACTGGAGTGCTTATTTTTTTATGGACAGAACCTTTTTCTATTTCCTGTTTTGTATTTCTGTTTTAAGTTTTCATTTCAAATCTGTTTTGAATGATTTGAAAAATACCAGAGGGGTTTTGGAAAATATTCAAAATACTGTGAGGGCCCTTTTAATCAAGTTGGGCTCCAAATATTTTGTCACTTTCAAAATTCAAACTATTTGAATGGATTCCAAATAGAGGGGTAAAAAGACTAGGGTTTAGGGTTTTGCAATTGTTCTTTGGTTCACACACTTAAACACATGCAATATTTTATTGAGTTTAACACATGCATGCAATGCTTAGGTACCGATTACATACATTACAAACTTGGGTTGTTACAGCTCTACCCCCTTACAAGAATCTCGACCCGAGATTCCTAAGTTTTAGAAAAGAAGGCAGGGTACTCGGATCTAAGACGATCTTCTCGTTCCCAGGTTGCTTCATCCTCAGAGTGATGAGACCACTGAATTTTTAGGAACCTGATGTTTTGACGACGAGTCTTGCGCTCGGTTTCATCAAGGATACGAACAGGATACTCACGATAAGTCAGATCCTTTTGGAGATCAAGAGTTTGGTGATCAACACCACGGACAGGATCTTTGAAGCAACGCTTGAGTTGCGACACATGGAAGACGTCATGCACCTCAGGGAAGTTTGCAGGCAGCTCCAATTTGTATGCGAGGTTACCTTGTTTGGGTAGAACACGAAAAGGACCAACATAGCGAGGAGCCAGTTTGCCTTTGATGCCGAAATGATGGACACCCTTCAAAGGAGTGACCCGAAGATAAGCTTGATCACCAACTTCATATTCAACATGTTGATGGTGACGATCATGATAGCTTTTCTGATGGGACTGAGCAGTTTTCAAACGATCTCGAATGATACGACCTTGATCTTCTGCTTCCTGGATCATATCCGGACCAAAGAACTTTATTTCGCCGGTTTCTGACCAGTTCAAAGGAGTACGACATGTTCTTCCATATAGAAACTGGAATGTTGCCATACCGATACTGGACTGAAAACTATTGTTGTAGGAGAATTTAGCAAAAGGAAGGCATTTCTCCTAGTTCTTGCCAAAAGATATGACACACGCTCTCAGCATGTCTTCAAGAATTTGATTCACTCTTTCGGTTTGGCCACTGGTACTAGGATGATAGGCTGTGCTGAAGGAAAGGCTAGTTCCCATAGCAGTTTGGAAACTTTCCCAGAACTTGGAGGTGAATAGACTTCCACGGTCAGATGTTATCTTCTTAGGAATATGTAAGGGTCCCAACCTTTAATAAGGTAGAGATCACTGTGTTTACAATGCTAGTCCCTGGATCAATAGCTAGCATCCACAGTTAAGATGTAATATCAAGAAACAAAGGTCATAATACAACTTTATAACCAGGAACAAAATAATTCATTACATCTTACATAGCTCATTTGGCTATCTCATTACATTGCACTAGAATATCTATAAAGCATGGAGTCCTTCATCTTCAAAGTGCCACAGGCAATCATGTTGGTTGTAGACTTGTAATCCTATTCAACACAGTTCACTAACATCAATCAAACCTGCAACATAATAAGTTGCAGCCACAAGGGTCAATACATTTGAATTGTATTGGCAAGTTTCACTATTATGTATAAGTAAGTGGATCCTATCATTACATGCATATTTGGCTAAGTGGGGTTTAGGCTCATTTGCAGAAAGCAATATGGTTTTATCCTATCATTTCAAAATAGTTTTTGATCTTTTGTCAAATCTTTCTGAACTTTTTGGAAATCTCCAAGTGCTTCTAATCCCTTGTTGTCACCATCAAGTTTTACTTTGAGAAATTGGAATGTCGAGATCTTGCATACCTTCAGGCCTTAGTTGCTCAGAATTGTCCATAACCGGGGACATGGCTAAGTACTTAGAATTTGATCTTCTGCAGAAGTTGTACACTTTACCCACATGACACAATCTTGTCTTGTTGCCACCAGTGCCCGCTGGATAAGTACTCACCAAAATAGAGTACTGGCAGATCGAGAATGTGACAAAGTCTTTCCATAGAAGTCCTCCCAATACAGAATGCTAGCTTGTCAACCAGGCACCAATGTAGGGATAAATTTCCCTTACACAATTCTAGTTAACCTGAAGATGCCAATGCATGGGTCTTCCACTATGTAGTTGACTAAGCCAGAGCCCATTTAGCATGTGGGCATACCAAGCCACTGTACGAGAAACATGTTCAATCTCTAAGTCCCTGGGTGGTTTTCTTCTAGTGCACACACAAAAATATAGCCATATAAACATGGTTCCCTTTGTTGCCACCTTGTCCAAAACTTGAGTATCCTTGTCCACCCAGGTGGTTCATTGAGTACTTGTTTTATTATATAAAACATATATCTTTTCAACACTTCATATAATCATAACATGTATCCCATCCCAAATATATAGCAGGGCTAAGCATACTACAACTACATTGTTTCCACTAAGGTAAATATAAGGGTATCCTATTAGGATTTAGCATAGCATAAAATATAGTAGTCCTTATCATGCATGTTACAAAAATCCACTAAGTGTAATGAAAATAGTAGGACATGGATGATAGTGTCACTTGCCTTTTTAGTAGAGAATGTTGGTTCACTTCTTGATCTTGCAAATATCACACTCTTCTAAACTTCACTACAATTAAATCAAGCAAACACAAATTCAACTAGCATTCAAACCATTTCTCACACATAAAATAACAAAAATAAGATCATGCATGCAAGCATGCAAAAGATAGTTTTATTTAGAAAAGTGGTTTCTACTAGGCTCTAAACATTTTCAAGCTCACATTGGTCATTTACAAAAGTGTTAAAACCATTTGCAAAAGGTTTTATCTCATAAACATATAATATGTTAAGGTGTTATTTTATGTAGTTGAAAATATCTTTTAGCAAAGTAATAACTTCATATGGTTCATAAAATATATTTTAATTCTCAAAACTTGGTGTTTTAGGGTCAGAGAGTTTAATTAAAATCATTTCCCAAAGGTTTTACCCAAAAATCATTTCTAAACCATAAACAATATTTTTATTTGACTAGAAATGTGCTAATTCAAATATTTACTCCTTAATTTCACAAAATACATTTTTAAATCCATAAGTTGGTTCCTATGGTCAGTAGGTTCACAACAAATCATTTTGCAAAGATTTCACCTTATAATTATATCTAGAACAATTTTTATATTCAAAATATGCCTACACATGTTTCTGCAAATTCAACCAATTTTCCAGAAGCAAAACATTAAACAAAGTGCATGGTTGGGTAGGATTTGTCTTGCTGATTTCATTGATATAAAATTTGCAAAATTTAGACGTGTAGAACTAAATTTATGAATTTCACAAATTTGAACAACTAATAGATCAATTCTGTTTTTATTAAAACAGACAGGCCACGTGTCTTGCTCCTATTCGCCAGTAATGGTTCGTGCGGATTGCGCTCTGTGGACCACACGATTTAAGTGAGATCGTGCGGCACAGAAGCAATGATACCTCTTCGATTAAATCTAATCTCAGCCGCAAGATTCAGACCCAACGGGCTCAGCGCGTTTGACTAAAAACCGGCGGCGCTAGCGGCGGGGACAGGCGGCGCACGCTCTGGCGGTGGCATTGGCGATGAACCAGGAAGCAAGAGGGGTAATGGGGGTGCTCACCGTGCTCGCAGAGGTGTGGCGAAGCTCAAGGCGAGGTCTGCTTGACGCGGGGCGCTCAGGAACAGAGGGGATTGCTTGCCGGAGTGTGCAGCGGCGTCGGGCTCGCTCAGTTGTCGACGGGGGCGAGGCTATAGGTCACCCTAAGGCAAACAGAGCATACGGTTAGACGCGGGCGAGCATGGGGAGTACAGGAGCATCATTGGGAGGGCTAGGGGCGGTCGGTGCTTACCAGGGGAGTTCGCCGGAGAAACGGCAGACGACGGTGGCGAGTGGTGTTGAGGTTGCCGACGTTCTGGAGCGGGCGCGGTCAGGAAACTAGCACTAGGAGATGCGCCTAACGATGGGGAGCAAGGCTGCGTGCAGTGGGAGGCGAGGGGCGGCTGTGGTTCGCCGGAATTGGCCGGAAACGTCGTCGGAGACAGAGATGGTGTGGTTCAAAATTAGAACAGCCCTGGGGCAAAGAGGCGTTGTCAAGTGAGGGGAAAGAGAGAGGAGGGCACGACGCTTAAGTGTGCGTGGTCACTGGCGAGTTAAATCCGGCCATCAACGCAAATTCAAGGAGGATAATCACAGCAGTAAACGACGAGGGGGAACGGTCGACGCGGTAGAGACGATGATGACGGGGCAGTGGGTCTAACGGTCAGCGAGAGAGGGAGTGGGGAGATGGGGTCCACGCGTCGGTGACTGAGCGGGTGAGTTTGCGCGTGAGAAAACATTTCGGTGAGGGTTGCCGGGTGGGCTCTTGCTGGGCTTAGTTGGGCCAGATGGGTTGGGTCTGTTTCATTTCATTTTTTTATACCAAATGTTTTTCCTTTTCTGTTTTGAATTTCCTGATTTGATTTTCATTCAAACAATTCAAACAACAAATCAATTCAAACCACCACCAAACTTTGTATTGATTTTAATTCTGTTTAACAACATAATCCAAAGTCCAAAATAAAATAATTCTTTTATTCTTTTAGGATCTAATAATAATTAAATAAATAGACCTTAATCTTTAATTCAAATAGGATTTAATTTATTTAAAAACTCTATTTGAAATCTATATAATACCAAAACCTTTTCAGTAGGTTTTACTTGAAAAACAAAACACTTGGAAATCTTATTTAAAATACTTTAACAAGTTTCAATGTTTATTTAAAAAGGAAAAAGCCTTTACTTTAATAAAATTGGATATTAATAAATCCTCATTATTTTATTTAAATAAACCTTTACTCTTTTATCAAACAAGAATATTTTATTTTAAAAACTTGGCCAAGATTAATTTGGCTCTTTAAAATAATCCTTATTTATATTTCTACCTTTGCTTTATAAAAACCATATCTTTTTATTTAAAGATCCAAAAATAGTGATTCGAACTATTATAACTTTATTTATTAATTGTTTATATTTTTAAATCCTTTTAGGATTTTTATTTGATCAAAATAGGTTTTGATGTTTCCAATTGGAATCAAAAAGTTTCTTCTCACCCTAAATTTCAACAAAATTTTATTTTGTTTATTTATTTTTCACATTTCAAAATTTGGAAAATTTTGGGATGTGACAGGCTACCACCCTTAAAAGAAATCTTGTCTCGAGATTTGGTAAAGATAGGGGTTACAAGTTGGCTCAAAGCAACTAGGGTACTACCACCCTTAAAATAAAGTCTCATAGGGTTACATTGATGGTTCACTTGACTATGGTTTCAACACTTAATATCCATACAAGGAATCATTATTTGACTCAGCTGAGTTAACTAATTCTTGACATCCACTTCTTCTATCTCTTCAAAGTTTCCATCCATGTCAATGTGGTTCACATGTCCTTTCTAGGTCACATTGGAGTCATTTCCATTGGAGTTTCTAGCATCCTTTTTCTTTTTCTTCTCAGGACAGTCTGATGCATAGTGTCCAAGTTCCTTACAATTATAGCACTGCAACTGGCTAATGTCTTTCTTCCTGAAAGTGTCATGTTGGTTCTGACCAAGGTCATCTCCATTGTCAGTATCATTTCCATTATTATCACTTCCATTGTTGTTGTGGTGATGCTTATGTGGTTCAGAATCTTCATTGCTCTTTTTGAATGAATGTTTCTTTTGTGATGATCCTGAGTGATGCTTGAGTTTATGCTTCCTCTTTCTATTCTCAACTTGATTCATCTTGTTTTCCAAAATGGTGGCTTTGTCACAGAGTGATTGATAAGTTGGGACATAGGCAACAGCTAGCTGCAGGTTCAACTCATCATTAAGTCCTTCAAGAAATTTCTCCTTTCTCTTAGAATCTGTATCAACTTCATCCAGTGCATAGCCTGCCAGATTGTTGAATTCTTCAATATACTCAGCCACACTGAGGTGACGCTGTTTCAGATTGTGAAACTCCTATTTCTTCAAGTGCATCACTCCAGATGAGATGTGAGCTGTACGGAAACCATCCTCAAAAATATCCCAAGTCACATCCTCAAGGGGAGTGGTGATCTGAAAGTTGTCCCACCATGTTCTTCTTTGGTCCTTCGCGTAAATGCTGCAAACCTAACTTTTCTTCGTCGGTGCGACCAACGGTCACTAAGTCCTTATTCACCGAACGTAACCAATCATCGGCTTCCATTGGATCAGTTGTTCCAGAACCTTGCAGCCTAAGTTTCGAAACCCGTGAGCATATCATGAGTGGAGGATTATTCGATTGTTGTTGTTGTTGTTGTTGTTGTTGTTGTTGTTGTTGTTGTTGTTGTTGTTGTTGTTGTTGTTGTTGTTGTTGTTGTTGTTGTTGTTGTTGTTGTTGTTGTTGTTGTTGTTGTTGTTGTTGTTGTTGTTGTTGTTGTTGTTGTTGTTGTTGTTGTTGTTGTTGTTGTTGTTGTTGTTGTTGTTGTTGTTGTTGTTGTTGTTGTTGTTGTTGTTGTTGTTGTTGTTGTTGTTGTTGTTGTTGTTGTTGTTGTTGTTGTTGTTGTTGTTGTTGTTGTTGTTGTTGTTGTTGTTGTTGTTGTTGTTGTTGTTGTTGTTGTTGTTGTTGTGTATGAACGTGGGCATCTCCTGCATCAGTTGCATCTGAGCTGTCATCATCTGCTGCATCTCAGGAGTGATGTTGTTATTGTTGTTTTGGTTGGGGTTGGCACGACGGGGAGGCATCTGTTGGTTGATAGGGATGAGTAATGATAGATAGGTTTAAAGAAGTCCTAACACACAACTCAAAAACAACCAAGTTCAATCAAACAATCAAGCAATCAACAAGAAACTAATCAACTTATCAACTTATGAGTTTAACTCATGAGTTGAAGGAAACAACAAGTTTTCTTGAAATAATTAACTTAGTATAGTCATACCCCATAGGTCAATATGATCCATACACTAACATGATATCAATGTTTTGGTAGGCAATCTAATGTCTCTTGGTTCTCACTTGTAGTCCTTAGTGATGTCTAAGTTGAAGTCCTTAGTGAAGCTAAAGTTGAAATCATTGGTCATGGTGAAGGCTTTGTCTAACAAGTTGAAAAGGAAGAGGTGTAGAATTTCAAAACCAAAAGGTTGAGGAAAGAGTTTACAAGGTTGTTTGTAAATAAGTTTTGGAACAAATACAACTCCTATTTTTCTAAGGGGTTTTGTCCAATCCTAGGGTTACAATCCTACAGGCAACACAGTGCTCTGATACCATCTGTAAGGGTCCCAACCTTTAATAAGGTAGAGATCCCTGTGTTTACAATGCTAGTCCCTGGATCAATAGCTAGCATCCACAGTTAAGATGTAATATCAAGAAACAAAGTTCATAATACAACTTTATAACCAGGAACAAAATAATTCATTACATCTTACATAGCTCATTTGGCTATCTCATTACATTGCAGCAGAATATCTATAAAGCATGGAGTCCTTCATCTTCAAAGTGCCACAAGCAATCATGTTGGTTGTATACTTGTAATCCTATTCAACACACTTCACTAACATCAATCAAACCTGCAACATAATAAGTTGCAGCCACAAGGGTCAATACATTTGAATTGTATTGGCAAGTTTCACTATTATGTAGAAGTAAATGGATCCTATCATTACATGCATATTTGGCTAAGTGGGGTTTAGGCTCATTTGCAGAAAGCAATATGGTTTTATCCTATCTTTTCAAAATAGTTTCATTATCAACAGAGAAACACTTAGCAACTCCACTAGAAATGTTCCCTTTGATCTCAGCAATTTCAAAGTCATTCTTCTGAGCGAGCTTGATTTCATCCTCTATAGAAGATTTCACTTCAAGAGTAGAAAGGAATCCACGATGAACTACTTCAAGATTCAATCAAGCAAATTCCTCATGAAGAGAAGGTTGAGATTGTTTGATCATCAAATTGTTGCAATAAGACTTGCGACTTAGAACATCGGCAACAACATTAGCTTTTCCAGGTTGATAGTTGAGACCCAAATCATAGTCCTTGATGAGTTCCAACCATCTTATTTGCCTGAGATTCAGATCAGGTTGTGTGAAAAGATACTTCAGACTCTGATGATCCGAGTATAACTCGCAACGACTACCGAGAAGGTAATGTCGCCATTGCTTAAGAGCATGAACAACAACTGCAAGCTCAAGATCATGAGTTGGGTAGTTGTTCTCATGTGGTTTTAACTGACGGGAGGCATAGCCACCACATGCCCATCTTGCATTAGCACACATCCGAGACCTTGGTGGGAAGCATCACAGAAGACAATAAAGTCTTTGCTAGTGTCGGGAAGAACTAGCACCGGAGCAGTGGTTAACTTGGTTTTCAGCATCTGAAAGCTTTCTTCAGCCTTATCAGACCATTCAAACTTCTTATCCTTCTTAAGAAGATCAGTCATTGGCTTTGCAATCCTGGAGAAGTTCTCGATGAACCGACGGTAATAACCAGCCATCCCGAGAAAACTTCGGACATACTTTACGGACTTAGGAGACTCCTAGTCGAGGATAGTTTGAACCTTATCGGGGATAACAGCAACCCCTTTGGCGGAAACAACATGACCAAGGAATACGAGCTCTTGTAACCAGAACTCACATTTAGAAAACCTGGCATAGAGACGATGTTCTCGGAGTTTTGTTAACACCAAACGAAGATGTTCGGCGTGCTCTTCTTCAGTCTTGGAATAAACCAGAATATCATCGATGTAGACCACGACAAACTTGTCAAGATACTCCATGAAGACAGAGTTCATAAGTCACATGAAAGTGGTTGGAGCGTTGGTAAGACCAAAGGACATGACTGTATACTCGTAAAGACCGTAACGAGTGGTGAAAGCAGTCTTTGGGATATCTTCCTTACGGATCTTTATCTGGTGATACTCTGACCTCAAATCCATTTTGGAAAAGACAGTGGCACCACTTAACTGATCAAATAGATCGTTGATCCTAGGGAGAGGATACTTGTTCTTGATAGTCACAACATTGAGTGGGCGATAATCCACAACCAGACGCGGTATATTGGTATCCTGCTTATTGAAAAAGATGGTAGGACATCCCCAGGAAGATGTGCTAGGCTGAATGTATTCTTTTCCTTCTAACTCCTCTAATTGCTTCTTCAACTCCACAAGCTCATGAGGAGGCATACGATAGGGTCTTTTAGAGACAGGAGCAGTTCCAGGAACTAACTCTATGACAAACTCCACACTTCGATCAGGTGGCATGCCATGCAACTCCTCAGGGAAGACATCCGGAAATTCACAGACCACGGAAACATCTTGGATCTCTAACGGAGGTAAAACTTCAAGAGCATACAACTCTGCTTCAGGAATAGAAACAGCTGAAGGAGATAGTGACCCTACGGTCCAATACTTGACTGTTATGCCAGCAGGACTAGTAAGAGTCACAGACTTGGTTGTACAATCGAGAATGGCTTGATAACGGGTCAAACAATCCATGCCCAAAATGATGTCAATGTCAGTTGACTTGAGGGCGATAAGGGAGGTGGGGAAAAGTTGAAATGCAACTTCAATTAGATTCCCATGACTAACCATGGTGGAACACCACCTAGAACCAGGAGACTGAACTACCAAAGGAACAGATAACCCCTCAAAACTTATCCCATGCATTTGAGCAAAAGCTTGTGACAGGAATGAATGCGATGCTCCAGAATCAAACAAAACTTTAGCTGGAATTTGATTGATACGAAGCGTACCCATGATGACACTTGGATCTTCCTGAGCCTCCTCAGCAGAGATATGGTTCAGGCGACCTTTTCCAGCACCTGGATACTTATCATTCTTCTTTGGTGGTTGTGCCTTCTCAGCAGCACTCTTTTGAGGACACTCCTTTGCATAGTGGCCAGGCTGGCGACAATTGAAGCATATAAAACCTGATGCATTGCCAGTAGGAGAGTAGTTTGATCCACCAGCATTGCTTGAGTTAGCATTCAGACGAGCATCATATCCAGAAGATCTTGGAGTATAAGGAGCACGTGGCAGAGCACTGTAAGGCACGAAGACACAATGCTTCTTATTACCAGATCCAGCCTTGTTATACCCATCCTGAGGACGCTTACGAGTTTCTTCATACTCCACTTTTCCACTCTCGGCCTTCATAGCCTTGTTGACAAGACCTTGGAAGTTAACAAAGTCCATGAGATGGATATCACGACGAACCTCAGGATCCAGACCCTTATGGAACAGAGCTTTCTTCTTAACATCAGTGGAGACCTCTTCAGTAGCATAGCAGGCAAGAAGATTAAAGTTGCGCTGATAATCACACACAGAACCAGTTCCCTGCTTAAGCTTGAGGAACTCCTCCCTCTTTTGATCCATCAGACCCTCCGGGATATGATAAGCTTGGAAGGCTTCAGTAAACTCTTGCCATGTAACAACATGCTGAGCTTCTTGCATAGCCAAGAAATTTTCCCACCAGGAGTTAGCTGCTCCCTCCAGATGATAGGCAGCAAAAGTCACCCAATCATCTTGAGCAACATGACCAACCTGGAGTTTGTGCTCCATAGTGTGAAGCTAGTAATCCGCATCAAGTGGCTTAGTGGAATAACTGAAAACTGGCGGAGTGAGACGTGTGAAGTCCTTGATTCCAACTTGATTGTTCTGGCGTTGAGCAGTGTTGCGCTCAATCCTTTCAAGTAGCCACATGTTGTCAGCACGGTTGGTTTCGTACATGGCCATGAGTTGAACCATGGACGGTGGTGGAGGAAGGTTGGAAGATTCACCCTCATTTGCGGCACCCCGAGCATGGGCACGGGTACGGGCACGAGAAGTGTCACCCATCCTGAAAGAGCAAAAAGAAGGTTAGACAAGGGATCCAAAGGAACAAGACGGAAAGCTGAACAAGGAGTACTTGATTTAAAAGTATCATCTTATCAAGCATGGTAGTATCAAAGCATACTAATGTATACACTAACCAGCTGACTTACAAACCATAACAATGGAATGCTAAGATGGTACGCACCGAGCAAAACTGAGATATCTGGGAACTCTAAGAATAGCAACCAAGTACGGAGTACTTTTAGAGAAACAACCCCGAAACCACGATCCTAAAAGTTTTGAGATATAAGGTAAGGAATGAAAACCTTTTAAAACCAAATAAGGTAAGAGAAACTCCAGCATCAGAATCACACCAGGGAAGGAGTAAAAAGAATCCTAGTCAGAGTTTCTGCAAATAGTTTTTAACTTTCAAATAGTTTTGTAAACTTCTAGACTCAACATCGACCAATAAAAGGGTTTCCTACAGGCAGTACTGCTCTGATACCAAAACCTGTAGCACCCCCCGGGGTTAGGGTTAAACTAACCTCAGATCACCATCTAAGATAAGTTCAGCTCCCAAACACGGAAGATTACAGTATGATTCGGTAATATTACAAAACACAGGGATTCAACAGCATAAGTTTAAACTCTTAATAGAGTAAGATATTGGAGTTATTACAAACCAGAGGTCATAGACCCAACATTGCATCACACAGCGAAATAAAATTATGTTGTTCTACACAACAACTTAGCAAAAGGCCTAAGAGGCCATATAAAAAAGCGACGTCCATCCCATAGTCCTTAGGCTGCTACCTGGGACCCCCAACTAATCGTCGATGTCAACGTAGAAGCCACCTTCAGTTGCAACCAGATCCTCTATAGAAAAACAACAATGGCGCAAGGCTGAGTACGAGAATGTACTCCGCAAGACTTAGATAACCTAGCATCTACATGCTCTGGCTAGAAAGGCTTTCTCTGGATTTTATTTTGCGGAAAGCAATCTTTATTTGTAAACAAGAGAGACAAGAGGCTCGTCTACTTAGAATCTTTTAAAAGGGATAAGATAGCGACTTATTCATCTTGTTCATCAGATCTTGGTAACCACCAGCTTCATTAGAACCTCCTATCTAGGATCACCCCCTCGACCCAGAGGAAGCATCCTTAAGCACACGTGGATCAACAAGTTTTATTAAGGTTATAGTTCTCTATGATCATCATGTCCGTTCCCAAGTCATTCATAACCGTGAAACCCTGTAGGGGTGTACAACTTTACCCACATGCACCAACCGACTCTTAATGCCAAATTATTAGCCCCCTTCCTTGGAAGGCCGATAGAGTATGGTTGACCACGACTTTTACCTTGCTTTCGCCGAGACCATGAGTCACACAATAAGTATTATTCCGCCGTAACGGGTCAAGTCCCTAAGCCGGTACTTAAAGATGTGAGGCGAGGTTGGTTCACCAGGGGATCCATCGACCCCAAGCAACCTGGTCCACGCTTCGCTACCTGTTATGATTTACCTCCTTCACCTCCTCATTTCAAAAAGGTTTTCAATGCGTATGACAGATGGAAATCCCGAACTATGTGACTCATGGAATCTACTAGGCAAGTTAGTTGCTCGTGGGGTTTTCCAGGCCCCGTGTGGTTGTACGCTCGTCTTGGTTCAAGAGGCAAGAACTCGGGCCCTGATGGTGGCGAGCATGGGACTACAAAAACCACACCCAATGTGGCCTCCCATACAAGCCTTAACATGATTAGTTAACTCCTTCGATGATGTCACCACCTCCTACCTTTCTAGATTCTCCGACACCTCTGATTCATCGTTCAGATAAATCGGACTTAAATACTATGCATGGCTAAGCTATCGACCTTAGAAGCTCTAGCGACACTCAGATGCCAGACCTAGGTATGCTAGGAGCAGTGGATCAGGAGTATAAGGCCACAAAAGGGGAACAGTGCAGCAGATAGGTAACACTAGCTACTGACAAAAGACCACATTGGAATCGTGTGCATCATAGCGAGAAAGTAATATACTTTGTAAAAGTAGGTTCCTAATGAGATACTACGCTTTCCTTGTCCGTCAGTAGACATGTATGGATCGTCGGTGTTGTTGACTCCAGCTTCGGGTTCGGATCCTATCGCGAAGAGCCAATACCGGAAAGAAAGAAGACATTCAAAACATGGCATCGATGCAATGCTCAAACAAGGATAATGATATGACAAGTTGAATTGAATCGAAATGAAACCCTAAGGCATGCTTGACAAATTAAACGGGGTTCCGAGGGTTGAAAACCCTAATTCGGGAAACTCCAGAAACACATGAGAGGGGTTGATTTATTTCTCTAATTAAACTTGTCATTAAAGTTGATTAGAAATGCATGAATATAGATTAAGTAGGTGGAACTCATTTTTCTGAACATTTTGATATATTATTTGTATTTTTCTGACTTATAAATAATAAGCTATTGAATTTTCAATATTTAAATCAGTTTCTGAAATTATTAAACGTTTTATTAATTTAATAAAGCCAGGAATACTTTTTACACAGGGGGATAGGCTAGCCACAGACACCGACAGGTGGGCCAGTGGCCACCTCAGCAGCCACACATGCAGAAATGGGGATCAGGCATTTCTCACCAGAGCTGGATCTAGCCAGAGGGGCTGACCAGTGGGGCCTGGCCACGCAAGCAAGCCACGCAGGCGCCACGCGGGAGCCACGTTGGCTCGCTGGACAACGGTCCAGACGGCGGCAACTGGCGGCGCTACAGGGCTCGGGGAGGGGCGTGCTACATCTTGTTCGAATCAGCGCACGAAGAGGAACCAGAATACGGCGTCGCCGCTCCCTAATGGTCACCGGAGGCGAGGTGGTGGCGGTGCCCGACGACGGCGGACGATGGGGCATGGCACGGGGTCGAACCAGAGGGGGAAGGGAAACGAAGAGGGTCATAGGGACCGTGAGCTCACCGGGAAGCTCGCGGAGGGGTCGTTGGCGCGAGGGGAGCATAGGGGTCATCGGAATCGTTGGCGCTGGTGGTCGTCGGTGGCAGGGAAGACGGAGTCGCGAGCGACTATTCACATCGCCCTTTGTCAATTCCTTCTGCAGGAAGGATCCTCAGAGCGCGGCGGAGCTCAAGGCGTCATTAGCGAGGCACGGGGAGGCCGGGGACGTCGGGTCGTCGGAGCTAGGGTTCGGGTCCGAGAGGGGAACGGGAGTGGGGGGTCGCTGGAGAGGGAGAGAGTGGATGAGGGTGTCGGGGACATGGCCGCGCCGTTCTTATCCTCCTCCACGCAGCGGCAGACGGTCGGATGCAGGCAGCGGCGATCGACGGCGTGGGCGGCGATAGCGAGATGCTCGTCGTTGTCGAGAAAGACGACAGGGGAGCGGGGCGAAGAGGTACGGGCTGGCATGGCTGCTGGGCCTCAGCGGCCGCCGGGTCACCGGACGTGGCAGAGAGAGAAGGGAGGGAGTTGGGCCTAGGCCCAAAGGCGCCGGAGTGCTTATTTTTTTATGGACAGAACCTTTTTCTATTTCCTGTTTTGTATTTCTGTTTTAAGTTTTCATTTCAAATCTGTTTTGAATGATTTGAAAAATACCAGAGGGGTTTTGGCAAATATTCAAAATACGGTGAGGTCCCTTTTAATCAAGTTGGGCTCCAAATATTTTGTCACTTTCAAAATTCAAACTATTTGAATGGATTCCAAATAGAGGGGGAAAAGGACCAGGGTTTAGGGTTTTGCAATTGTTCTTTGGTTCACACACTTAAACACATGCGATATTTTATTGAGTTTAACGCATGCATGCAATGCTTAGGTACCGATTACATATATTACAAACTTGGTCTGTTACACTCCCCTTTTATTTCACATCGATTACATCCACAAAAAAGATCATGATATCAACTAGGTAACAAGTACAGGTGCAATGTTGAAAGTGTTCCCCATGATAGCATGGTTCTGCTAATTCCCAACATATAAGTGCAAGCATATACAACATAGATGACAAAATGGTTCAAGTTTATTAGGGGCAAGAAAAATAAAGTGTGCCATCAAGTTTGTGAGAGCTTTAATCACTAATTTTTACATAACAAGTTTAATTTGGAAGATAGATAAAACAAGAATATACTTGGAATGGTGTAACACACCATGCATAGGAATTTATAGTGGACACTTTGGAATAACTTGGTTTCTTGGGAGTTGGATGCATGAGTAGATCTTACTCAATACAAGTGGATGCTAGCAAAAGATAGGGAGCGACCAACTAAGAGAGCAATAATGGCCATAATCATGCAGAGCGACAAAACATTACTGATCAAAGCATAAAGTGGTACCACAAGTCAAAAACTAAATGATCATAGGGTCTAAGGTGACTGGTTCATAGTCATAATATGGTGTGAGCATGTGCCAAGTCAACTCAAGCAAAGCATTAAAGGAGAATACCACAATACTGTGCTTTTGTATGCTAAAACAACGCATGATTCTTGCAAGGCACATTAAGCAATCTCAATTGTTTAGAACAAGTCATGCTACATCAATAATCACTAAACATAAGGTCAAAACAAAATCTAGCATGACATGATAAAGTCTAAGTCACCATCAAATCAAGCTCCCTTTTGTATCACTATAAGCAAGACCTTTCTACTCCTTTCCAACACCAATCAACTTCTTTGAAACAACACGGTGAAAATGGGGGTCCAACTACTTTATTCAAGAAAACTAAGCAAATGAAAACAAAAAACAAAAACTAAGACGCTCCAAGAACAACACAACATTGCATGAAACAATAAAAACGAAGTGTCTAGAAATACCTGAGATTTTTATTGATGAAGAAGGGAATGCCTTAGGCATCCCTAAGCTTTGACACTTGCACCTATTGAATATTTCTTCGGGTGACACGGGGTGGCATCCCTAAGCGTGAGATTTTGTCCATTCTTCATCTCATTACATCATTCTTCCCTTACACCTGAAAATTTTTCCTTCATACAAAACTTCACATAATCTTCATTAGCAACATTATTACATTCAAAAGATAATAAACCTTTGGGTTTAGTTTCAAAACAGAAAAACTCTCATTAAAAACACAACCTACTGTAGAAATTCCCTCAAAAATTTCAATTTACCCAAGAGAACCCAAAACAGAATCAATAAAGAGGCAAATGCAAATAATGGCAGATATCTGTCAAAACAGACCAGCAGGTGAAACCCGATTTTTTCGAAGACATTCTTTTGCTCAAATCAAAAAGTGTTAGAACTAACGAAAGTTAGCTAACAACCTGGGGGATTTATTCAGAAAATTACAGCTCAATCCGACTTACAGAGATTTTTCACGAATTTTTACAGTGGAGCACAAAAATCTGTTTCGGGACAGCAACTCCCCAAATCTTACTTCCCTCTCATTAGAGGTTATTCATGGCACAAAAAACAAACAAAAAGGATAAGTAGAGGTTATTACAGAAGTAATAACTTCCAAAACTCAAGAAAACTATTGGGTTATCTCCCAAAAAGTACTTTTCTTTAACGCCTTTAAGTTAGGCACAAGAAGCAAGAATCAAGTATTTTCAAATGAAGAAGCATTAACATCAAATTTCTTGCTCCTACCTTTCTTACCTTTCTTCTTATCTTTAGAGAATGTATGATTACTTATTGGAGAAGCAAAATTCATAATGCCTTTTCCCACATCTATTATTGCTCCAAGGTGTTTCAGTAGGGATCTTCCAAGTGTAATTTGTCCTTTTCCTACACATTCAATAACAAGATAATCAGTAGAAACCACTTTCCCTGAGATCTTTGTAAACAATCCTTCAGCTATTCCAATGGGTAATATAGTTGCATTATTGGTAAGAGATATTTATTCTCCTCCTTTAGAAAGTCCCCAAAGATTCAAAGACTCGTAGATATCTTTAGGCATAAGACAAAATTCAAACATGATATCACAACGAGCATCAAAAGTTTCATTGTTTATAGCAACTTTTATTGTAGGAAACCATTTTGAGAGCTCAAAATTTATTGGAACATAATCATGGTGCTCTCTAAGCATGTTATAACAATCTTTCAAAGCAATTGTACTGGTCTCAAGAGTGTTCAACCTAGCATAGATGTTTATAAAGGAAGAATCAGACTTGAAAATTATAGATTGTAATCAACTTCTTTATGGCATCCAAAGCTTGATTCTCATTACATTGAAAAATATCTCTCCCTTCTACACCATCCAAAGCATATCTATAACAAACAGCAAGACCATGGTAGAAACTGCTAATAACTAAGCCTAGACTCATTTTAGCCTCAGTTTTTTCATGTAAATCAGAAATTCTAGACCAAGCTTCCTTGAAACTCTCTTCACTTGCTTGTTTGAAAGTAAAGATCCTTTCCATAGGTAACACAGTGATTGGAACAACACCAGACATGGTAGCAACTAAAGTAGGAACTGATTTTTTGTGTTTTTGATAAGAAAAAGCAAACCAAATGAAACCATTTTTTTGGAATTTTTGATAAAAATAAGAAAGACAAACAAAGCAAAAGAAACTAGGAAAAACAAAAACAAAATAAAGAGAAAGGTTGTGAAGGACTCCCCTTGTGAATCCGTCCTTAACTCCCCGCCAATGGCGCCAGAAAACGTCTTGTTGAGCTCAGATCACTGTAGAGCTTCGTTGGAAAACCCGAAGAGGAAGGTATGATGAGTGATACGTCGGAAACATATCTATAATTTTTCATGCTCCATGCTTGTTTAGTATCAACTTTGCTTTGCTTTGTCCACACTTTGAGGTGTTTTTATATATTTTCTGCTACTAACCTATTAACAAGTTGCCATAGTGTCAGTTGCCTGTTTTCTTCTGTTTTTGGTTCCAGAAAGGCAGAAAATCAATATTCTCGTAATTGGACGGGATAAAAGCCAAAGTCAATATTTTACCATGGGAAACATGAAGCCAGAATACGAGACGGAGGAGGCTCACCAGGGGGCCACACCCCTAGCCGCACGGGTGGGCCCACCCCACGCCTGGGGGGTGCAGCCGCCCTGGTGCCCCCTGCCTTGCCTCTTCGCCTATAAGAAGCCACCAATGTAGAAACCCTATGCACCCGATCAAAACTCCACGAAACCATCTGTAGCTGCCGCCACCATCGTCCCTAGATCGGGGGATCTGAAGCTCTTCCCGGCACCCTGCCGGAGGGGAGATCATCCTAGAGGCTTTCTTCTTCATCATGCCAGCCTCCGGTATGAAGCGTGAGTAGTTCCACCTTGGACTACGGGTCCATGTAGTAGCTAGATGGTTGTATCTCCTCCTTTGTGCTTTCATGTATAGATCTTTTGATCTTCGTTCATGATCAAGATCTAATCTATTTATAATCATGCATGTTCTGTTTGCGGGGATCCGATGGATATTGAGATTACTATGTTAGATTGATTAATGGTTTTGTTTTATTGATTCTATCATGTCTGTGTTGTTTGTTATCTTGCATGACCTCTGTTGTTAGTAGCTACCTTGGCCAAGTAGTTGCTAGTGACTCCAAGAGGGGGTGTTTATGCTCGATAGTGGGTTCATGCCTCTAGTTTCCAAGGGAAGTGACAGAAATCTCTTCGGTTGTAGATGTGCTATTGCCACTAGGGAGAAAACAACCGTCTCTTGTTCATGGAACAAGTGGATTGTTTACCTTACACTTTGCAAAGCGGTTATGCATTGCTTGTAACTTAATACTAGAGGGGGTTCGGATGATAACCTGAAGGTGGACTTCTAGTCATAGATGCAGTTGGATGGTGGTCTATGTATATTGTTGTATTGCCCAATCGAATCTCGTAGGATCTTTTTGTCTAGTATTGCATTATTATGCCTTGCTCAGTCTTGTCAATTGCCCTGCTGTAATTTGTTTACCCTGCATGCCTTGTTTGTTTATCTAAGGAGAACACCTCTGGTGAACGATGGACCCCGGTCCAGTCTTTACCATTGATCCATCTTCCATTGTTATTGTTTACTTGCTGCAAACCATCATCACCTTCCACACCATACAGTTAATCCTTTGTTACAGCAACCGGTGAGATTGACAACCTCACGGTTAGTTGGGGCAAAGTCTTGAGTTTGTGTTGTGCAGGTTTCCACGTTGCTTGCAACACCTTTCAGGCGTTCCCTTCCTCCTACTGGTTCGATAACCTCGGTTTCTTACTAAGGGAAAACTTGCTGCTGTGCTGCATCATACCTTGATCTTGGGGTTTCCCAACGGGGCGTTCAACACGCATCAATGAGCATAGCAGTAAGTCTTCCCTCAATATGAAACCAAGGTTATCGAACCAGTAGGAGGAAGGAAACGACCCCAAGGTGTTTCTAACAACTTGGAACCTACACAACACAAACTCAAGACTTTGCCCCAACGAACAGTGAGGTTGTCAATCTCACCGGTTTGCTAAAAATAAAGGATTAAATGTATGGTGTGGAAGGTAATGGTAGCTTGTAGAAAGTAAACAGTAATAGTGGAAGATGTATCAATGGTAAATATTGGACCAGGTTCCACAGTTCACTAGAGGTTCTCTCCTTTATATAAACAACATAACATGCTTGGTAAACAAATTACAACGAGGCAATTGATAGGACTGAGCAAGGCATAACAATGCAATACTAGACATTCATGATCATATGAGATTTAATTGGGCATTACAACAATATACATAGACCGCCATCCAAGTGCACCTATGACTAGTAATCCACCTTCAGGTTATCATCTTAACCCCCTCCAATATTAAGTTGCAAGCAACGGACAATTTCTTTAAGCAATGTGTGTAAAGTAAACAATACAATTGTTCCATGAACAAGAGATTGTTGTTTTCTCCCTAGTAGCAACATCACATATACAACCTTAGAGATTGCTGTCACTTCCCCAGATTCAATAGAGGCATGAACCCACTATCGAGCATAAATACTCCCTCTTGGAGTCACTAGTATCTACTTGGCCAAGATAGCTACTAGATATGGAGAGCATGCAAGATCTCAAACAACACAGATATGATAGAATCAACAATCAAGAAGATAAGATAGAATCATTAATCAATCTGACATAGTAATCTCAATATCCATCGAATCCCCACAAACACAACATGCATCATTACAAATAGATGATCTTGATCATGAACAGAGCTCACAAGATGTAAACATGATAACACAAAGGAGGAGAAACAACCATCTACCTACTGTATGGACCCATAGTCCAAGGTGATGGGGATATGCCTACCGGGGTATACCCAGCAGGACGTTTCCGACTGGCCCAGGAACTGGCGAGTGGGCCTGCAGTACGGCGACTGGATCAAGACCTGGCGTAGATCCAAGCGACTGGAAGCTGAAGGCCCATGAGAGTAGATAGGCCCAGTCAGATTAGGTTAAACGAGTACCGAAACCTTAACTAATTCGGTTGAGATATGTAAACCCTAGGGGGGTGAGTCTATATAAACCTCCCTACAGGGCGTGTAGAAGATACGTTCCATCATCCACCCAAGCGACTCGCCGCCTAGCCGTCGAGCTCACCCCATTGTACCTTCATCATAATACAATCTAGCAGGAGTAGGTCTTTACCCTCCGGGGGCCGAACCTGGGTAAAACCCTGTGTCTCCGCCCTCATCTCGCACCGCAGATGGCTGGCCGCCCTTGCCCTTCGTTCTACTACTCGCTGCCGATTGCAGTGTCTGCCGTGGTCATTCCCACGATAGTGGCGCCCACCGTGGGGCCTGGCCGGTCTTCTGCGGCGAGATCCAATCTACCCATCAACGAGTCAGTCACCACCGGCCGCATGATAGCGATCGGCGAGATGCTCCAGATCTTGCCGAGCAGCTACGTCCCGGCGGCACGAGCCGTCACACACAGCATGATCTTGCTAGTCGGCACAATCAGCCTCTTCGTCGGCCTCACCGACGTCATCGTCTCGAAGGACTCGGCTCGCATCCGCGAGTCGCCGCCATGCGACCGGATCTCCGAGAGCCAGGTCCGCACGATCCATCGCCTCGCCTCCGAGTACAACTCGGCCCACAGCGACATGGCCGAAAACACCGCGGCCGCGGAAGACGTGGTCCTCAACGACGACGCCGACTCGACGACTCCGGCGTCACTCGCTGGATCCATCACCGCGGCTTCGCCCGCAGGCTCCATCACCCAGGTCTCCAACGTGGGAGACTTCGAGGATCCCTCCATCCTTGGGATCTACGACTTCGACTCCGGATCGGAAAACTCCGCCGATCTCCACGACGGGACCGGTCGCCACGCCGCGACCTACATGGCGACTGGCACCGATCCACCGGAGGATCCCTTATCCACCCCGATCCCTCCCAACGCAATGGCAACGGAGGTCGAGGAACTCCGCCTAAAGCTGGCAGAGCGAGTCCGCAAGGAGCAAGCCGAGGCGAAAAATTTCGCCTCGAGCAGGTGACGACGCAGGAGCTGTCACGTTACCACCAGCACCGAATCAGGTCGCGCTTGAACCCACCGTCCAGGGGCGCGCCCTGAACTTCGACGACGAGAACGACCGACCCGCATGGCCAATCGCTTGATCTGGGAGAACGCGCCACCCAGAGGAAGCGCCCGGCCCCCGCCAGGGTCGACGGCAAACGGCGCCCCACCTCCACCCAACCGCGCACTCCCCAGGGACCAGCCGCGGATCATGGTCTCCTCACGGGAGCGAGACGCGTACGGCCTACCACTATTCTCCCCCCGATGGACAACCTCATGGCGGGCCGAGCAGCGGCCGACAACATCACGGCCACCGGCGACGGCGCCCTACAGATCCAGTACGTCAAGGCCCTGCTCGCAAAGGCAGTCGAGCAAAAAAACGCAGGTGTCGACTCACAGGGCCGGATGTACTCGCGTTCGTCGGGCAGCAGGGCGGCCTCAAGCGGCCGTCCATTAGCGGCAAACACCCTCAACTGCCCGCCACCCGAACCACTATAGCTCCAACACCGACCCGCGAACGCGGAACTCTCCACCAACGACCCAAGGCCAGAGACCAACTTCGTCGCCGCCAACAGTCAGCCCGCCGACGCCCGCACCCACATCATCAACAACCAAAGCTGGCGCGCACGCCAGCCCGACGACCTGCGACACACCCTAACCAATCGCCGCGATGGCGAGCCGATGGGGTCGCTAAGCCGACTCGGGCCCCGGTGCTTCGGACCGATGATCCGAGGCGAAAAATACCCGGCGAACTTCAAAGCGCCGAAGGAAATAGAAAAGTACGACCCTTCGTACGACCCCTCCGTGTGGCTGGACACCTACCTCATGGTGATGGGGATCATAGGCCACACCGACCTGCTAGCCGCCCGCTACCTCCCCCTGATGACGGAGGGAGAGTGCAGGCAGAGAATCAACACTCTCCCTCGGATAGCATCGACTCCTAGGAAGAGATGCGCGATGCCTTTGTGAGGCACTTCGAGGGTTCATACACCCGCTCCACCACCATCGAGGACCTGGACCGATGCGTCCAGGGACCCCGCGAGTCGACCCGAAGCTGGGTCCAACGGTGGCAAGAGATATGGTACAACGCGGCCGGCATCCACCCGGACACCGCGATCCACTGCTTCAAGACCTCGTGCCGGTACGAGCCCTTGGTCGCCAAGCTCAAACGAGCATATCACACACTCGACAACATACCGGACTTCCTCGAGATCGCCAAAAGGTACGCGGAGGAAGACCCCAACCAGGAAACCGATGACGAGTCGGGAGGTCAACGCTGCACGAACGGCAACGACAACGGACGACGGTCCGACCTACGCTATAGCAACACTCGCCTCTCCGGCAAGCGCCGCAGTGACGGGCGAGTCGACTTCGTCGCCAACGCTGGGCACGCGCAGCGCGAGCCCAAGAGCTTCCGCCGTGATGGAGGACAACGCCGCGACGTGTGGCATCCCGCAAAAACCACTACTAGAAAATCGCGTTGTTTTTGTGCATTGCATCATCATGACCGCATGCTCATGTCATCACGCCACATTGCATTTGAGCATCGTCATCATCTTGCATTTGCTTGCATAAAATTATTTGCGGGAAAACCGGTTCATGTTTTCTAAACGCCCCGTCTTTGTTCAAACACAAAACCCGGGTCACCGGATTATTTTTGTTTTGGTTCCTATCGGGTTGCAAAAGTCTGTTTGAAACAAATAAAATATTTAATTATTTTTAGTGGGGGCAGTCGAACGGGCCGAACCGACCCAGTCGACCACCCCCAGTACAAAAACGGTCCACCTAAACCAGCCCTACCTAAATCCTAAAACCACCCAAACCTATTCTACCCACCAACCGAAGTGTGCAACCTCACCCCTCCCCCAAACTCCTACCCACTCTGCCACCTCATCAATCAGCCACCCAGAAATCTTTTCTTACCTAGTCCTAGTCTACCCCAAACCCTCCACATCACCCCAACCAATAGCCGGTCTCCACCTCATCACCTCCCTTCCCCTAGCCTATCCCTGGCTGCCACCTCATCCTCACCCCACTCCCTCTCTCACACAGCCACTCCCTCACCCTCTCTCTCTGCCCCTGGGTCCCACCCGCCTGGCCACATGCCGGCCCACTCCTCCCACCCCGTCTGCCCCGCGCGGCCCACCGCGGGTCCCACGCGTCCCCACGCGCTTCCCCACCCCGCGGCCCCGACGCGTCCCTCACCCCTCCTCTCGCCCCGCTCCCCCACCTACCCGACGCCGCCCGCCACCTTCCTCTCCACCGCCGGCGCCCTTCACCCTCCTCTCCGGCAACCCCTCTCGCCGCACGCACCGCCCCGTCCCCATGCCTCCCTCCTCTCGAGCTCGCCCTACCTCCACCTTCTTCCTCCTCATGCTCCCCTCGCCCGCCAAGCCCGCCACAGGCGCCTCCCTCTCGCCGAGCAGCGCCTCCGTCGGCCTCCTGTCTCGCCTTCCTCTCCCCATGCCCTCCTCATAGCTCTTCCCGGCCAGGCCTCCGCCCGCCTCCCCGGCTCCCGCCCGCCTCCGGCTCCTCCGCCTCCCGGGCTGGCCGTCCGCCCGCCTGCTTGGCTCCGCTGGCCTTGTCTCCGCCGCCTGCGCTGCCCGACCACCCCACCGCCGCTCCTCCTCGCCTCGAGGTCCCCTCGAGCCTCGCCGCCCAGCGCCGCCGCCACGCCCACTGGCGCCCGGCCGCCGCATCTCCCCGCCCTGCAGCGCCTCAGCCCCACCGGCCGGGCGGTCTTCCGCGTCATGGCGCGTCCCCTGCACCGTCCTCGTCCCTCGTCGAGTGCCTCTCGCGCCACGCCTGGGTTCCGTCGCCTCGGATCGTGGTGGCCTTGACCTCCGCTGCCGGTGCCCCAATGCTCCTCTTCGTCCCCATGCGGCGCCCCTGTCCTCCTCTCGGTAGCAGACCTCAAGGCGAACACCCGTGTTGGTGGCATGTGTGTGTGCTGCTGCATATCCTCGAACCTGATGGTCGACGACACGAAACGCTGAGGCCTCCACCTCGGATCCACAAGATCTGCCACGCGGAGCCGAAGACCGCAGAACGCCAAGCTCTCCCGCAGGACCCCGAAGACCGAACTCGCAATGCCATGTTCTCCCTCACGGATGCCATGATCTTCGTCACGGACGCCGAGACCCCTGAACCCCGGAGACCGAACCTGAGATCATCGCCACAGATTGACAAGGATTCCACATGGGGCGACAAGTACTCCGTCATGGACCCGATTGGAGCAAACCCGAAGATGGCAGATGCGACAAGTACTTCTCCCCAGATCCGATGCCCGAGGACCTGGACGCCAAGGTCGCCTATGCGAATACGACAAGTATTTCATCCCGAACGCCATGACCGTCGACATGACCCGAAGACCACGGATGCGCCAAGACCTACTCCGTTGTCCGAGACCTGTCCGGACCCCGGAACCCCAAGATCTGCCGAACCCTAATGTGTGAACCCCTTCCCGAAACCCTATTTTATAATATAATAAACTTGCCGCATATTAAATTGTCATTCTCGCATGCATATCATTGGTTTGGGGGCCTTATGCCGATTCATCTCATAATTAAATATGGGGCCCATATGCGGGCAAATCTAGTCTCATATTGGCCCTATTTAAATTTGTGTAGCGAACCGGTAACTTATTTTGCCATGTTAAAACAACATTTAAATTGCGGGGTAGCTAATTCACTTGAACCGTTTATTTAATTGTCGGGACCCCCGGTTCCGCTTAATCTTGCCTAATTGCATCGCATCCTTGCCATGTCATACACCATGCATGCATCATGCCGATCTTCTGACGTAGTATTAAATAGTGCATCCGGTGTTTCTTCTAGCGTTTTGCTTCTTCGCGGACTAGGCCGATGAGTTGATGCGAGTGTCGACCCGACCTTCGGATGAACCCTCGGCAATGTTTCCAGGCGAGCATCTCCCTCTTTCTACCTATATTACTTTTATAGTATTTATTTCCCTCCCGTTGATCTATTGCTATCTGTGTTGCGATGCTCTAGTTTTCGTACCCGTGATATCCCTCGCAGCCTTATATTGCCTTGGACACATCCTATTACCTGTTGTTTGGTAGATAGTTAGACTTGCGCGTCGTAGTCGCTTGCTCAAATGCTGTTGCGTGTTGTCAAGTGCCACAGTTGTTGGAGAATTGCCGCCTGTTTGAGGTTGGAGTTTATCATGACTTTACTTATCGTTCACTTTAATTCCTGTTTAACAACTAAAATTGAAGCAAGTAAGCAGAGGCATCGGTGGGTGATAGATAATATTTGGTTTCGACCGCCACTTGTGTCCCGTGGGACCCGAGTACTTGATACTGTTCCTTGATTTATCGCGCTATCCACATCCGGAGGATTATGGGACCCCAGGCGAGCTTGATTCAGTCTTATTTCTTGGGGCCACAAACTAGTTTGAGGTTTTATTTACTATCCTGTACCTATGCCATACTACGCTTTATTTACGATTGTGCGAGGAGCACCTTGTCTTGTTAGGATCGGGACACGCGTTTTGGGTGTCGACAAGCCCGATTTTGGGTTCCCGATCGTTCACCCGTCCACCCAAACCTCGGGTCCGTCTCGGAGTCACTAACCGTTCGCGGGTGTACTCCAAGGGGTGGCCCCCTGAAATATTTCTGAATCCTGTGATTGCTTTGTCGTGAAGGCCTCGTTGGGTTTTGATTTGGTTTTTCCGAGGTTGATCGAGTGTGTGTTTCTATTTGTGCACCCCGGCCAGGTTAAAACTTTCTGAAAGCCGTGTCCGCGGTTATGGACGACTTGGAGCATAGTATCTCGATCATAGACAACTATAACTAAAGTAGTGCTATAAATTTGACTTTATAATGACTAGTAATCAGCTTCACTATAATGGAATGGCTAAATAATACTGCCCACAACTGCTTGTTTGGATTGTCGCTTGCGACCATTGTACCTGACTAGTAAGTATTGCAACTACAACGGAATGGCTAAATAAAAGTACCAACAACTGCTGGGTTTTTGGGTTATCTCATGCTAATTGTATCTGATTAGTAAGTGTTGCTACTATAACGGAATGGTTAACTAAAAGTGCCCACTGCTTATTTTATCAGGATGATTATCTAAACCTGACTAGTAATTGCTGCAACGATAACTGAATAAATAAAGCGCCAGCGGTGTGAGTTCCTCGGTTGACTTCCTCGTTTGGTCTCGAGGGAAACACGGGATGGGTTTGTTTGAGGTAGTATCGGTTGGTTCGAATAGGTCTTTCTCACCCTCTCGATAGCCGAGTTGTTTCGAGTCTCTATAGGTTGTTTAGCGCATGATGCCGCCGCTTGATCCACCATACCTATGTGGCGAGGGCCAATTCTAGCCTCGCCGTGTCTTGGCCTCGATCTTGGCGCTCCTCTTTTTCCTTTGCCCTTTGTCGGCACCCTTTTTGTTTAAGCAGGTTTTGAGATCGGCGTCGTTAGCGAGGGTTACCCTCCGGCTTGGCACAGGGGTTATGGACGCCACTGGTTATTCTTTAGGGCTCTTAGCCCCATTTGCATCTTGTCCGTAGTCGGACGCTCTATCATTTTCAAGGTGATTTGGATCTTTGTATATTATATCTGCATTCTTGACTCATCGAGTCGCTGTTGTATATATATATATATCATTACGTAGGTCCCATCGAGGACTGTTGTGTAATGTTATTACTTGTTTTCCACCCTTGCGAAAGTGCTGGTGAGCACCTTTGAATCATTTCTATGCGGGTTTGGCGGGAATCGCTGAAACTTGCATAGGTCGATGTCGAGGGTGTTCTGAGTGGTATCGAGCTCGGTTGCGATACCCCAAGTCCAAACTGTAGGATAACCTAGCTAATGACCGGCGTAGAGTGTCAAAACTATATTTGCAAAATCGGTTGGATAGATCGATTAGGTCTGATTTTACTCCTTACCCTCGCTATTCTCCTCTCATCTCGGCGTGTTTTGGATCCGCTCTCTTCTCGCTCTTGAGTCCGAGTTTCTCGTGGTTGGGTTTAAATGCCTTGAGGTCTCGCTTCCTCCTTTGGTAACGGTGTTCTACCATCCGGTGTTCAAGCTGCTGATGAATCCGTCTCACGGTGTTACCATTCTTTGTTCCTTTTTGTGCCTTCGGTGTTATCAAGCCGACGACATCCTCACGCGGATCCGAGTCTGATGCATCACTCCTTTGTTCTGAACCTCGATTGTCTAGATCTTGATCTAATTCGAGAATGGTTGCACGCTTTTCCGATTATGCGAGTAATAGTTTGGGTGCGTGATGGCTTGGCCCCATGCCGACTACTCACTCTATTCGCTTGCACATTGAAGTGGATGAGAATGCATCGGTTCCTTTCCCATCGAAGCTAGAGGTGGCTTTATTGGTTGATACCTCTTTCGCCTTTGTTTCGGAGTGTTCTCTCGGCGATCACGGACAACGACCTCTTGTTAGTGGTGTCGCGAGGATCTACCGAAGCGAGAAAGGCGTAGATCGCCGACCTTCCTTCCGGTACCATGAGGCGGATCTCGGCGAGATCCATTGTTAGTGGTGTCGGTGTGGCATCCCGCAAAAACCACTACTAGAAAATCGCGTTGTTTTTGTGCATTGCATCATCATGACCGCATGCTCATGTCATCACGCCACATTGCATTTGAGCATCGTCATCATCTTGCATTTGCTTGCATAAAATTATTTCGGAAAACGGTTCATGTTTTCGCGCCCGTCTTTGTTCAAACACAAAACCGGGTCACGGATTATTTTGTTTTGGTTGCTATCAGTTGCAAAAGTCTGTTTGAAACAAATAAAATATTTAATTATTTTTAGTGGGGCGTCGAGGCAGGCGAACCGACCCGATCGACCACCCCGATTAAAACGGTCCACCTAAACCAGCCCTACCTAAATCCTAAAACCACCCAAACCTATTCTACCCACCAACCGAAGTGTGCCACCTCACCCCTCCCCCAAACTCCTACCCACTCTGCCACCTCATCAATCAGCCACCCAGAAATCTTTTCTTACCTAGTCCTAGTCTACCCCAAACCCTCCACATCACCCCAACCAATAGCCCGCCACCTCATCACCTCCCTTCCCTAGCCTATCCTCGGATGCCACCTCATCCTCACCCCACCCCTCTCTCACATCCACTCCCTCACCTCTCTCTCGCCTTGGGTCCCACCCGCTGGCCACATGCCCCTCCTCCCACCCCTGCCTGCTGCCCACCGTGGGTCCCACGTCCCCACGCGCTTCCCCACATGCCCCGACGTCCCTCACCCTCCTCTCGCCCCCTCACCCACCTGCAGCCGCGCCACCTTCCTCTCCACCGCCGGCGCCCTTCACCCTCCTCTCCGGCAACCCCTCTCGCTGCACGCACCGCCCCGTCCCCATGCCTCCCTCCTCCCGAGCTCGCCCCTGCCTCCACCTTCTTCCTTCCCTCGCGGCCCCTCGCCTGGCCGAGCCGCGCCAGCGCCGCCCTCCTCGCGAGCAGCGCCTCCCGTCGCCTCCCCGTCTCACCTTCCTCTTCCATGGCCCTCCGCAGCTCTTCCCAGCCTCGCCACGCGCCAACCTCCGCTCGCCCGCCTCCGCGGTGTTCCCTTCGCTACGGCCGTCGCCCCTTGACTCCTCGCCAGCTCCGCTCCCGTCCGTCCGCCCCGCTTCGCCCGTCTCATCTCTCCGCGCCTCGCCCGTCGCTCGGACCACCCCTCGTCCTCCTCGCCTGGCCGAGGTCCTGAGCCGCCCTGGCCGCCCGCGTCTCTCCCTCGCGCGCCGACCCGAGCCGGCCGCGTCCTCCCCGCCCTCTGCAAGCGCCTCTGGCCCCAGACCCGCGTGTCCTCGTCCCCTCGTCGAGTGCCTATCCACGGCCACGCCCCTGGGGTTCCCGTCGCCCTCAGGGCTCGTGGTGGCCTTGACCTCCGCTGCCCGGTGCCCCAGCAGTCCGCTCCTCTTCGTCCCCATGCGGCGCCCCTGTCCTCCTCTCGTGCGGCCTCGGCGAACACCCGTGTTGGTGGCATGTGTGTGTTGCTGCAGATCCTCGAACTGATGGTCGGCGACACGGAGCAGCGAGGCCTCCACCTCGGATCCACAAGATCTGCCACGCGGAGCCGAAGACCGCAGAACGCCAAGCTCTCCCGCAGGACCCCGAAGACCGAACTCGACATGCCATGTTCTCCCTCACGGATGCCATGATCTTCGTCACGGACGCCGAGACCCCTGAACCCCGGAGACCGAACCTGAGATCATCGCCACAGATCGACAAGGATTCCACATGGGGCGACAAGTACTCCGTCATGGACCCGATTGGAGCAAACCCGAAGACGGCAGATGCGACAAGTACTTCTCCCCAGATCCGATGCCCGAGGACCCGGACGCCAAGGTCGCCTATGCGAATACGACAAGTATTTCATCCCGAACGCCATGACCGTCGACATGACCCGAAGACCACGGATGCGCCAAGACCTACTCCGTTGTCCGAGACCGTTTCCGTCGAACCCTGAACCCTGTCGGACCCCGAAACCCGGAACCCCAAGATCTGCCGAACCCTAATGTGTGAACCCCTTCCCGAAACCCTATTTTATAATATAATAAACTTGTCGCATATTAAATTGTCATTCTCGCATGCATATCATTGGTTTGGGGGCCTTATGCCGATTCATCTCATAATTAAATATGGGGCCCATATGCGGGAAAATCTAGTCTCATATTGGCCCTATTTAAATTTGTGTAGCGAACCGGTAACTTATTTTGCCATGTTAAAACAACATTTAAATTGCGGGGTAGCTAATTCACTTGAACCGTTTATTTAATTGTCGGGACCCCCGGTTCCGCTTAATCTTGCCTAATTGCATCGCATCCTTGCCATGTCATACACCATGCATGCATCATGCCGATCTTCTGACGTAGTATTAAATAGTGCATCCGGTGTTTCTTCTAGCGTTTTGCTTCTTCGCGGACTAGGCCGATGAGTTGATGCGAGTGTCGACCCGACCTTCAGATGAACCCTCGGCAATGTTTCCAGGCGAGCATCTCCCTCTTTCTACCTATCTTACTTTTATAGTATTTATTTCCCTCCTGTTGATCTATTGCTATCTGTGTTGCGATGCTCTAGTTTTCGTACCCGTGATATCCCTCGCAGCCTTATATTGCCTTGGACACATCCTATTACCTGTTGTTTGGTAGATAGTTGGACTTGCGCGTCATAGTCGCTTGCTCAAATGCTGTTGCATGTTGTCAAGTGCCACAGTTGTTAGAGAATTGCCGCCTGTTTGAGGTTGGAGTTTATCATGACTTTACTTATCGTTCACTTTAATTCCTGTTTAACAACTAAAATTGAAGCAAGTAAGCAGAGGCATCGGTGGGTGATAGATAATATTTGGTTTCCGACCGCCCACTTGTGTCCGTGGGACCCAGTACTTGATACTGTTCCTTGATTTATCGCGCTATCCACATCCGGGAGGATTATGGGACCCCAGGCGAGCTTGATTGATCTTATTTCTTGGGGCAACAAACTAGTTTGAGGTTTTATTTACTATCCTGTACCTATGCCATGCTACTGCTTTATTGACGATTGTGCGAGGAGCACCTTTGTCTTGTTAGGATCGAACACGTTTCGCGGTGTCGACAAGCCCAGTTTGGGTTCCCGATCGTTCACTGACCACCCAAACCTCGGGTCCGTCTGGTCGGCTAACCGTTCGGTGTACTCAAGGGTGCCCCGAAATATTCTGAATCCTGTGATTGCTTTGTCGTGAAGGCCTCGTTGGGTTTTGATTTGGTTTTTCCGAGGTTGATCGAGTGTGTGTTGCTATTTGTGCACCCCGGCCGGGTTAAAACTTTCTGAAAGCCGTGTCCACGATTATGGACGACTTGGAGCATAGTATCTCGATCATAGACAACTATAACTAAAGTAGTGCTGTAAATTTGACTTTATAATGACTAGTAATCAGCTTCACTATAATGGAATGGCTAAATAATACTGCCCTGTTGCTTGTTCGGATTGTCTTGCGACCATTGTACTGACTAGTAAGTATTGCAACTTCTAGCGGAATGGCTAAATAAAAGTACCAACAACTATTGGGTTTTGGGTTATCTCATGCTAATTGTCGATTAGTAAGTGTTGCTACTATAACGGAATGGTTAACTAAAAGTGCCTTGCTTATTTTATCAGGATGATTATCTAAACGACTAGTAATTGCTGCGATAATCGAATAAATAAAGCGCCAACGGTGTGAGTTCTCGGTTGACTTCCTCGTTTGGTCTCGAGAAACACCGGGATGGGTTTGTTTGAGGTAGTATCGGTTGGTTCGAATAGGTCTTTCTCACCCCTCTCGATAGCCTTGATTGTTTGAGTCTCTATAGGTTGTTTAGCGCATCTTGCGCTGCCGCTTGATCCACCATACCTATGTAGGCGAGGACCGCCAATTCTAGCCTCGCCGTGTCTTGGCCTCGATCTTGCGCTCCTCTTTTCCTTTGCCCTTTGTCGGCACCCCTTTTGTTTAAGCAGGTTTTGAGATCGGCGTCGTTAGCAGGTTACCCTTCCGGCACAGGCGGGGTTATGGACGCCACTGGTTATTCTTTAGGGCTCTTAGCCCCATTTGCATCTTGTCTGTAGTCGGACGCTCTATCATTTTCAAGGTGATTTGGATCTTTGTATATTATATCTGCATTCTTGACTCATCGAGTCGCTGTTGTATATATATATCTGTTCTATGGGTCCCATCGAGGACTGTTGTGTAATGTTATTACTTTGTTTTCCACCCGCACGAAAGTGCCTGGTGGGCATCTTTGAATCGTTTCTATGCGGGTTTGGCGGGAATCGCTGAAACTTGCATAGGTCCGATTCTGAGGGTGTTACACGACGGTGGCAACTACAAGGCGAAACCAAGGTTCGACCCCGCGGCCCTCCTTAACCAGCCTTGTGCATTTCACAGCAGGGAAGGGAAGCCTGCCATGCACACGACCGCCGACTGCCACTCTCTCAAGGAGATCGAGAAGGCACGGCGAGCACGGGAGGACCCCGACAACAACCCGCCGAACGGCGGAAAATTGGCGATGTGGGCTCGCTCCACACCTTCACAGCTTCAACACGAGCGCGAGAAGAAGGTCATCGCCCGTGTCGCCGCCGTCAGCGGTGGCCAGTGGGCGTTCCCGGTTCCTCAACTGGTCGGAAGCCCATCACCGAGCCGCCAGGACCACTCGCCACGCGCCAGTACCGGCCGAGTCGCCACGGTGGTCAAGCGAAGGTGGAGATGCGCTCCCCAAGACATTGATGGACGGCGCAACTCCATCAACATCCTTTACTGGACACCTTGACTGCGGCTCCGCGGTCGATGGTCGAACGACCTACACCACGTTCCACGGCGCCGTCCCGGCGGAAGTCGTACCCGATCGGCAAGGTCACGCTTCCGGTCACCTTCAAAGACACCAACAAACTTCCGCACGGCGGATCGTCTTGAGATGGTACCCTTGACATCCCCTACCACCACTCGTCACGGCGCGGCGTTCGCCAAGTTCATGGAAGCGCCCCACTCTGGCATAACGCGATGAAGATCCCCGGCCGGAGTCATCACCATCAGCGGCGACGACGACCGCCGTCACGAGGCCAAAGGCCAAGCTCACCGACGCCGTCATCGCGAGGCCAACCACGCCGACGAGCTCGCCAAATGCGCGGCGGGGTCAACAACGACGACCCCCATACTCAAGAAGCCCAATTCGGGCGCCAACACCTCGACCTTCGAGGCAGCAGCACACCCGCACCATCGAGCTGGTCCTGTGACTCCAGCGGGGCGATCGGGACGGGCATGAGCCCAGCATAGGAAGGCACACTCATCGAGTTCCTCCGTGAGAACATGGACATCTTCGCATGGAAGCCCTCTGACATGCCTGGTGTCCCTAGGAAACTCGCTGAGCACAAACTCAACGCCGAACCCAAAGTGCGACCCGTCAAGCAGTCGCTGCGGCCCTTCAATGAAGAGCGCCACCGAGCCATCACCGAGGAGGTGCAGCGTCTACTCGCTGCAGGCTTCATCCGGCCAATCAAATACTCCAAGTGGCTAGCAAACCTAGTCCTGGTCGAGAAGAAAAATGGGACATGGAGGATGTGTATCGACTACACAAACTTAAACAGCGCCTGCCCGAAGGAGCAATTTGTCCTCCCGCGGATCGACCAAATAATCGACTTCACCGCGGGCTCGGAGTCGCTGTGTTTCCTCGACGCCTACTTTGGGTACAACCAGATCAAAATGGCTGTTGAGGACAAGGAAAAGATGGCGTTCATCATGCCATTCGGAGCCTTCTGCTACACCGCCATGACCTTCGGCCTCAAGAACGCCGGGGCGACCTACCAGCGGTGCATGCAGGAATGCCTTGCGAGCCAAATTGGCCGCAATATCCACGTCTACATCGACGACGTGGTAGTGAAGTCCGCTTGCCAGGGCGATCTACTCACCGACCTGGCGGAAACATTTGCCAACCTGCGGAAATACAAGATAAAGCTAAACCCAAGCAAATGCACCTTCGGTGTACCAGCAGGTGAACTACTGGGGTACGTCGTCTCCAAGCGCGGGATCGAGGAGAACCCCACCAAGATCGACACGATCGCTCGACTCGGCAAACCCGAGTGCCTGCGCGACGTCCAGAAGCTGGCCGGGCGAGTCACGGCTCTCAGCCGCTTCATCCCCCGATTGGGCGAAAAGGCGATGCCCCTATACCGCCTGATGCGGAAGAACCCCACCTTCCAGTGGGACAAGGAAGCAGACGACGCACTCCGCGACCTCAAGAAGGTGCTACTCGCAGCACCGCTACTCGCCGCCCCCGTCGACAAAGAACCCATGCTGGTCTACGTCGCGGCTTCCGAGCGCGTCGTCAGCGCCGTCATGGTCGTCGAGCGGCCAGAGGAAGGAAAGGAGCGCCTGGTACAACGACCGGTGTACTATATCAGTGAGGTCCTCACCGAGTCGCGCCAGCGGTACCCGTAATACCAGAAACTGGTGTACGCAGTCTTCAGAGCACAACGGCGCTGCCGCACTACTTTCAGGAGCACCCGATCACGATCGTATCCTCAGCACCGTTGCAGGACATCATCCGCTACCGTGAGGCGACCGGGCGAGTCGCCAAGTGGGCCGTCTAAATCGGCGTCCACAACATCAAGTACGAGCCACAAAAAGCGATCAAGTCGCAGGCTCTCGTGGACTTCATCGCCTGGGAAGAGGCCCAGCAGCCGGAAAAGCTGCCGTACCTCCACTACTGGAGCCTGCACTTCGACGGCTCCAAAAACGCAGACGGCCCAGGAGAAGGGATCGTGTTGACTTCCCCGAAGGGCGACAAGATCCGCTACGTCCTCTGCCTCGACTTCACCCCCCTGCACCTACAACATGGCCGAGTACGAGGCACTGCTCCACGGCATGCGAGCTGCCAAGGAGATGAATGTCAACCGCCTACGCTGCTACGGAGACTCCGACCTCGTCGCTTGGCAAGTCGCTGGCACCTGCGACGCCGTCTCTCCCACCATGGCGGCATACCGCCAAGCAGTGGACAAGCTGGGCGGACACTTCGCAGGCTACTCTGTCGAGTGGATCGATAGGCGGAAGAACGAGGAGGGCGACGCACTTTCTCGCATCGGGTCGCCTCGACTCGCACCACCCGCTGGCGTCTTCCTCGACACGATCACCAAGCCATCTGTCTCTCCCCCAAGGGAGATCGACATCGGAGTCCCGCTGCAACCAGAGGCAGCCTTGGTTGCACTCATTGCCGAGCCAGAAGACTGGACTACGCCGTACATCGCCTACCTGGAGGGAGGCACCTTGCCGGCAGGAGAAACAGACGCCCGGTTGATAACGCGACGCTGCAAATCCTTCGTCATCATCGACGACGAGCTCCACAAGCGCAGCGTGACCGGCGTGTTCCAACGCTGTGTCCAACCCACCGAAGGACGCAAGATCCTCCACGACATCCACTCTGGCGACTGCGGCCACCACGCCGGAGCCCGCTCTCTGGTCGCAAAGGCTATGCGACACGGCTTCTACTGGCCCACCGCACACGCCGAAGCCATCGACATTGTCCAGCGTGCGCCGGGTGCCAGAAGTATGCCAACCAGACACACATGCCGAGCTCAGCGCTCAAGACAATCCCCATCACCTGGCCATTCGCTGTGTGGGGCATGGACATGGTAGGCCCTTTCAAAAAGGCCCCCTCCGGCTTCACCCACCTCCTGGTCGCGGTCGACAAATTCACAAAGTGGGTGGAGGTCAAGCCAGTCTGGAAATGCGACGGGAAGACCTCCACCAAATTCCTACGCGAGCTCATATATCGCTACGGGTTCCCAAACAGCATAATCACGGACAACGGCACCAACTTCGCCAAAGGAGCCATGGCCGAGTTCTGCGAGGAACATCACATCCGACTCGACCTCGCGTCAGTCGCCCACCTGGATTCCAACGGCCCGGAGCAGGCCAACCAGCATCCTCCACGGCTGAAGCCGCGGCTCCAAGTACCACTCGGCGCACCGGTGCTGGGTCGAGAGCTACCCTCCGTCATCCGGGGTATCCGCACCTCGGTCAACAGTCGGCTGTGGTTCACCCATTCTTCATGGTGTATGGTGCCGAGTCATGCCCACCGACCTCGCACGACTCGCCAAGGGTCGTCCACTACACGGCGGCCGCGAACGAATCGCGTCGGGATGGAGTCGATCAACTCGGCGAGGCACGCGACCTAGCTCGCTCACGCGCCATCTACCGGCAAGGACTCCGCCGCTACCACACGGCGGTGGCTTCGCACCTTCCGGGAAGGCGACTGGTCTGCGCCTCATCCAGGACAATAAGGGCATGCACAAGCTCTCCCCATGGGAGGACCATTTGCCATCGGCGAGTACTAACAACGACGCCTACTACCTCACCGACGTCCGCGGAGACGGAAAACTCGACGTCAAGCGACCATGGAATGTAAACCTCCTACGGAAGTTCTACTCCTAGAACTCCACATATGTATCCTCCAGTCGCTATGAAATAAAACATATTGGTTACCGCAAATTGTGTCTACTCTCCGTGTCTTGTGCCACTCGCACTCGTAGTAACAACACCAAGCTAACTGCAGGAGTCAACCTCTAGTACAGCGATTGGCACGGCCAAGTAGTGCGCTACGAGGGCACTGGGTTACCCCAGGACTCATAACGTCCACGAAAAACGCCTACCCGGAGCACCATTGGAGTCGCCTAGCTCGACTGGCTTAACGAGCCAAGACAACTGCCTTCGCTCCCCACAGCGACCATGATCCTCCGCGTCCTCGACACAACGACTCGAACGACCAAGTACCACGCTCGGGGACTGACGACCAGTTTAGCGAGAGCGACTAGGGAAAAACGCTAAGTATGAGAGCGTGCCCAGGACTCGCCATGGGACTGACCCAACGGGCCAGGCAGGAGTGATGCGCTCACTCTGACGCGCCTAGTCCTCACCCACCCTAGAGCCGCGACTAGAACCACCAAGTACCACGCTCGGGGACTCGGCCACCCGACCTCGTTCGCGCAAGGGAAAGCGGTGAAGTAAAGAGCACTCATGGGAGTCGCCCTGCGACTGGCTTTCCAAGATCGGGCGAGTCGACCTCAATAACAAAACGCTCAAAACCGCAAACACATAAACAAACGAGGTAAACCCCACAAAAAGGGCGGACACGCTCGGGGACTCGTTCAACCCTCAAACTCAAACACAAGACAATTCACAAAATAACACGATATCCCATTGTAGAAGATTAAAGTTGTTACAAATTACATGTTGCGCCTAATGGCCGAACTGCTACTAACGCCCCAGGGCACAAAGTTTTACTCCGCAGGCCTCGACGACGACTCGCCGCCATACCTGCGGTTGCGAATGAAAGGGTATGCGGGTTTGGCCAGTGCGTCGTCGGCTCCGCCATCGCCGCACGGAAGGGCTGCTCGATCTTGAAGTCCCGGTGTGGCGGCTCGGGGTCGTTGGGCGCGACGATCGTCTCCTGATAAGGAAGGAGATCGCCCATCGCCCAGACACGGTCGGAGTATACTGCGGCACGGTCCGTCAGCTTCAGCACCTCGGCAATCTCCACCGAGCCTGTCGACGATGGGTAGCCACTCGTCACGTCGTCCAGATCGAAGTCCTCCGGGAAGTGGGCGAGCTCAAGGCTGAGCGCCGTCGCCGCCCCGCGCCGGAACTCCGATCGCGTCATGAACTCGACGACCGACGGTGCCTTCTCCAAGTATCGCCACACTTCAACGACGTCGTTGGGAATCACTTCCGTGGGCGACATCTGCTGAAGATACTCCCGAATGCAAGCCGCGGACAAAGTGGCCGAGTCCACCAGAGTGGCCACACACTGCCGCGCGTCGTACGACTGCGCCTCCTCCGAGCTGTCGATGATCCGACATGTGGACAGAGGGTGGCAGTGAGTACAACAAAGATCACACAATGCAAATATTACAGGCAGAGGCAGGCATACTTACCAATCAAAGGACGAGCGAGATCCATGATGAAGCTTTGAAGAGAGGAGTAGTCGTCTTGTAGCCCAACAACAAGGGCGTCAGAGACCTTACGCTCCTCAGCGGCGGCCGTAACAGTAGCCTTGGCCCGCCCATCCGCTGAACTCGCCTCCTCCTTCGCTTCCTTAAGCTCGCGCTCAAGGTCGGCGATCCGCTTCTCAACCGAGCTCAACGCAGATTGAGCCGCCGTCAATTCACTCGCCGGGACAAGGCCCTGGCGTACCTCCTCTGCCTTCGCAACAATCGCCTGGAGTCCCTTGTTCGCCTCTTGGACGGCGATAAGTTCCTTCTCCGCGTGACACTTCGCAGCAAGCCGGTCGGCTGATTCCGTTGCAAACCCTGTACAAAAGTCAAACAGTCAACAAAAACAAAATCCTAAGTGCCCACCCGCTGAAATTCAGCGACTGGCCACTCGGGGACTGGAGATCAAAAATCCTAAGTGCCCACCCGCTGAAATTCAGCGACTGGACACTCGGGGACTGGAGATCAAAAATCCTAAGTGCCCACCCGCTGAAATTCAGCGACTAGACACTCGGGGACTGGGCGCGAGAAATAAAAACAAAAACCAGAAGAATCTGACCACTGCAATTCAGTGGCCCGATCCTCGGGGACTGGACATACCTGGATGGCTGCGCCAAGCATGCCATGAAGCTGTAGCGCGTCCACGGATGCGAGAAGAGCTGGAGTGTGCCCGCGACGCTGTTCGGCCTCTGTTTCGGCAACCCCATGTACGCGGCTCGATGGCATTGTACCACTCGCCGTAGCCGCTTTGGCCATGAAGCGGGGGAGGGTCGCGATGGATGCGCCGGCACCAAAAGAGGCCGGCTCGGCCATCCCAGGCGAGGAAGCACCCTCCTTGATCGTTAAGTCCGCCCCCGCCACAGGATCACTCGGAGCAATCGTCGTGTCGTCAGACACCATGACGACATCGTCGCTCTTGGCCTTCTTGGCACTGCCTGTTGGGGCAGCGACCTCATCAGCCTTCCTCTTCCGAGAAGGGTCCTCCTCGGCGACGACTGGCGGCACTTTGGCCACGGACGGGTGGCCTATCTTTTTAACCCCGGTCCTGCAAATTGATTACATGAGAAAAGTGGTCCGAGTACAATGAAAAATAAGGCATGTGAATGAAACTCACTTGGCGACTGGTATGAACCGCAGCCCCGTGCGGATGCTAGCTGGCTTCTCCAGTTCGGGGCCTAGTTTCCGACTGAGGCCCATCTCCAGGACATCATGCGCCCAAGACACGGACGGCCTCTTTGTTGACGAGGCCGCGACAGGAGCCTCCACAACGTTTTCGGCAGGAGCTCTCCTGGGAGGCGAAGCTGCCACGACCGGAGCAGCCCCCGACCCAGAGACTGGGGCGAATGGGGGAGGAATCGAGGCCAGAGGTACCACACTCAGGACGGCGGTGACATCCGGTGCTGCCGTCGTCTGTGGCGCTTCCTCCCTGGCCAGGCTGGCGGCATCGGAACTACTCGCCGAACGAGGCGGAGATGCATGTCTCCTTGGCTTCGTCTTTCTCTTCGGAGGGGCCTTCACTTCCTTCTTCTTCTTCTTTTTCAACGGAGTGGCCTCGCGACGAGTGGTGAGATTGGGAAGCTCGTCGTCGTCATCGTCATGACGTGCAAGACTTCTACTCGCCTCGAGTTCGCGCTGACGCTGCCCGCGAGTTTTGCGAACCAGTGGCGCGGCCTCTTCCTCGGACTCGTCGTCATCGTTGCTCCTGTCGCTCTCGGCGCTGCCCTTGGTGGGAGGCGACTCGCCCCCGTCCTGGACGGACGAGCTCGAGTTCTCGTCGTCCGCGGGTGGAAGCCACCCTTCCACCACTTGAAATAACTGCAGCAAGCATGAAGTAATATCAATATAACCGCGACAGCATCAACTGCGACTGCGAATGGTAGAAAGTGACTTGCCGTCGGAGCTGGATGCTTCGTGGTGTAGGGGGCGACCCTAGCCTTCGCGTCCAGGTACACCGCCTGGGTGATCTTCTTCAACGCCGGGATGTAGTCCTCGAGTGTCCACTCGGCGAGGCAGGATTTTGTCGAGTCTTCCCGGCCAGTGTACTCGTACATGTAATGGTCACGGCAGGCCAGGGGAACGAGTCGCCGCCCAAGCCAACAGTTGTACAAATTGATGGTCTGAAGACCCTTCTTCTTCAGGCCGCGGATGGTTTGAAGCATCTCATCCACGACCATCCGCTGGTCTCTTAGGAGCTTGCCGACTTGGAGTCGGCGTGGTTCGGGCCGGTTGGTGGAGTACCTTGGGATCGCCACCTCGCCGTCTGGAGTCGCTTCGGTGATGTAAAACCAGGACATCTTCCACTCTCTTGCCGCCTTGGCAGGAAGCATCAGGTCGAAGAAGGAGGCTTTCGACTTGAGCTGGAACGTCAGGCCACCCGCCGCCATCATTGGGCCGCCTGATTCTTCAAGACTAATCCTTCCGTGGAATAGATCTTGCCACAGGGGAAAGTAGGGCATGTAGCCCAGGTAGCACTCGCAGAACGCCACGAAGATGGCGAGCTGCTCGATGCTGTGCGAGCCCAGGTCCGATGGCTGAATCCCGTAGAAGGTTCGTGGAGGTCGGAGGATTTTGGATCGGTTGGATCGCGATACGGAGGAAAACGGAGATGCGTGAAATCGGAGGAAATGACGAGAGGGTGGTTCTCCGATCGCCTACCATTTCCTTTATATAGCAGTTGTTACCCGCCAAATCAGGGAGCCGTTACCACGCGGTGATTACGCCAAAAGTTACCGTTGGATTACTCCAACGGCTAGTTTTGACTGCGTCTGACGGTCCAACTTCATCCATTCGACTCGCCGACCTTATCACTACAACAGTGACTAAATATTTTGCCAACCCGTTCGCCGAGCTGCGACCAGAATGACTAGTTTTTCCTTTATTCAGGAGCCCGCCATCAATTCGACTGGGTGTCCGCACCGGACCCGTATGCTCCGACTGCCAGCAACCACCTGCGCCCAATCGACGACGGCCTCGGGGACTACTGATGGGGATATGCCTACCGGGGTATACCCGCAGACGTTCCGGCCAGCCAGAGGCGGTGAGTGGGCTGCGATCTGTTGGATCAAGACTGGCGAGATCCAAGCGGTTGGGCGAAGGCCGGAGAGTAGATAGGCCCAGTCGGATTAGGTTAAACGAGTACCGAAACCTTAACTAATTCGGTTGAGATATGTAAACCCTAGGGGGGTGAGTCTAAATAAACCTCCCTACAGGGCGTGTAGAAGATACGTTCCATCATCCACCCAAGCGACTCGCCGCCTAGCCGTCGAGCTCACCCCATTGTACCTTCATCATAATACAATCTAGCAGGAGTAGGTCTCTACCCTCCGGGGGGCCGAACCTGGGTAAAACCCTATGTCTCCGCCCTCATCTCGCGCTGCAGATGGCTGGCTGCCCTTGCCCTTCGTTCTACTACTCGATGCCGATTGCAGCGTCTGCCGTGGTCATTCCCACGACAAAAGGTGGAACTACTCACGCATGATACCAGAGGCTTGCATGGTGATGAAGAAGGCCTCCGGGATGATCTCTCCCCTCTGGCAGGGTGCCGGGAAGAGCTTCATATCCCCCCGATCTAGGGACGATGGTGGCGGCGGCTATAGACTGTTTCATTTAGATCTGATTGGGTACTTAGGGTTTTGGCATCGGGGTGATTATATAGGCGAAGGGGTGAGGCAAGAGGACAGCCAGGGGCCACACCCTGCCCAGGCGCGGCCTAGGGTGGGCCCACGCGTGGGGGGTGGCCACCCTGTGGCTCCCCTTCGGTCGTCCTTTGGTCTCTGTGTTCTCCTTGGTGAAATATTGACTTTGGCTTTTGTCCCGTCCAATTCCGAGAATTACCAGCTTTTCTGAAACCAAAAACATCAGAAAACATGCAACTAGCTCGGTGGCAACTTGTTAATAGGTTAGTCCCAAAAAAAGTATAAAAATACCTCAAAGTGTAGACAAAGCATAGAAAAGTGGATAATAAACAAGCATGGAACATCAAAAATTATAGATACGTTTACGACATATCATTCCGCTGCTCAGGCGGTGGGCCCGTCAACTGTCGGGGCGTGGGACCCCGATTACCAGGACCCCGACACCAGCGCCCCCTAATTACTATCGCCAGATTGGACGCTCACCAAGGAAAAACCATGCCCTATGTTGGGCCGTGGAACAAGGAAGATCTCCATGTATATTGGTACGTTATAGGCGTAGACAAGGTCCTCGCCCAATGTGGCTATCATCCTCGTTCCTACCACCATGAGCCACGCTGCCACGCCTTCTTTGGTGGGCCATGGGTCATGTCACCATCGCCATCGAATCCACTACAGACACATAGTTTAAGAACGCGGATGACAATCACATTCTTAGTGACAACGAGATCCCCAACGAGGAGATCAACAACCGTGCCAACTATAAGGCCATCCTAGCCTGGCAGGCGAAGAAGGAGACCGACGTGCGGTGGGCTGACATCATGTCATCAGACCTTGATGCAGAGGGGGTGCCTGCACTTGCCCTGCGTGATTCGGAGGAGTAGGCGATGCTTGAGGAAGAAGCACACTTGGTTGTTGGCCTAGGTGTCTCGACCAGGAGGAGGCGTTCCACGCCCTCCACGAGTACTCGCTGGTAGCCTAGGGGTCTCCACCACCACCTCACTGGCTCTAGTGCAGCAGCCATGGATCTACCTCTGGCCACATCCAGAGTGGATCAACCTTGGCGATGACGATGATGAGTAGGCGCGGCGGCGCGAACCCTAGCCGCTGCAATTTTTTAGATTTCATTCTTTTGTCGAATTTCATCTAGCCTCTGTAAAATAACCAAAATTTGAATGACATTTAGTTAAAATTTCAGACTTTTGTTTGAGTTCGGCCAGCGCGTGAATTTTTGGGTGCGATCTTTGGGTGTGGGGTTGTGATGGCTCCAATATTTGCCATCTTTCTTTGTGTTTAAACATTGTTTTTAGTCAAGAAATTGACAAAAAATCTCAATCTCTGCCACTAATGACTAATAATTGAAAAGATATTTAAAACCTTGCTTTGAATTATGTTGTGCAGGAAATCACGGGTTTTAATTCAAAATCAGGAGTCATAATGAAGGATTTTGAGAAAGTCTACACGGCCAAGTAATTTGGAAGCAATTTCCAAGCAACAGTACGCGTAACGACCTGCGGTACAAGCAGAGCCTGCCCGTACGGTACGCCCGGTGGCGGAGACTCCGTCTTGTCAAACCCTACAACCTTCATGAAGACGCCTATATATTTTGAGGCTCCAGCCGCCGTCCAAAGGGCCACCATTCTCAGATTTCTCACAACACCAACAAAGGAGATCCACACCATTTTTCATCCATCCCACCATCCATCCCTCCATTAGCCATAGCCATTGCTTTGTAATCTAGATCTCCTTGTGATTTGGCGACCATTGTAAGATTATTTGATTTTAATCTAAGTATTTTGCACAATATTTTCTATCCTTGATCTATTTGTTATGAGTGAGTAGTCCTTATAGGATGCGGGCTGGGGAGAAATCTCGCAGCAACTATGTGCATATAATCATGGGAGTATTGTATTTTTTTTGCAATTGAGATTTGTATTTTTTGTTTCTTTGTCTCTTGTATCGATATATGGACTTGTAGGTACCCAAGATCCCATAGATTGATAACGTCTTGAGGTGAGATACTTGGCTAGCGGCGATCTCATAGGAACCTCAGTGATAGATAGTACGGTCTTCGCTTAGTGACCCATTCGGAATAACAACAACATCACCACTTAATGCTTTAATTTGTGTTCTACACTTAATAATCATTCGTAACCCGTGGCTTCGGTGTATACTCAGTTGGACTAAAAGACTATTGCTATGCCCGCTGCATCACGGGGGTCTAGTATATTAGGACGTGTTGCCCACAAGAGATTATCTTTGTTCAAAAATTACACATGAGTATGCTTATTATTATCTTTTATCTCATATGATTGTGCAGCTGCAGGTGGATCTTCAACCCTGGCCTATCTACATCCATTGATTCAACCCACTATAGAATTAAACTAGATTGGTCCGGTAAACTAAGGTAAAACAAATAAACAAAGTTTTATATACGCGTCCTTTTTATTTTATTAGCATTTCTTTCCAAGTTTCGATTAAACCTAGGTCTTCTAGAGAAAAAGCTATTATACTACATCCATGAATCCTGATCGAAGGTATCAACCTTTTTTCTGGCACCGTTATCGGGGAAGCAATTTAGCTATCCTGGTGAGGTCACTAGAGACCATATTTTTAGTTTTATTGTTAGTTTGTAGTTTTATTCTTGTTATTAGTTTATGATGAGTCCAAAATTGGATCATATTTAAGTATACAAAATTATTTATATTGTGACTCATTACAAGCTATATCTAGCTATATCTATGCCTATTATGTATGATTATTAGTTCTCATTTATTTTCACATGGACTTTGCACAACTAGTAGTTTTTAGTAGGATTTTATTATTTTTTCTTGTCTTTGACTTGTGTGTAGGTGTTGTGATGGATTATGGATAAACAGAGGCAAAAGGAATCAAGAGGATGCAATATGGAGGAGTTGTAGGCACCAGACTTAGCCATTCGAGGGGTGAAAAAAGTGAATTTTTTCATTAACTCCAAACAAATATCCAAGGCAATGGTGTTGTATCCCTCGTACATATGAATCCAACGAGCCAAAGAACACCCAAATCAAAGTTTGCATGAAGAAATGGCGACTAAAATACGAAATCATTCAGTGCCGTTAACGACCACTAGTACGGCCCGTCCGCCTGTACCACGGGTATGGACGCATGTTCCTTTACATAATTCGTCCCGGTTTGTCCCTAGACCTTCCTTAGGTCATAAGGAACGTATTGCTGACTATTGGGGGCTCCCCTAGACCTATATAAAAAGTTGAGGAGCCAAGGGAGAAGTATACCTCTCCATATACATCCATGGCAGAGCCTTGTCGTCGTGCCATCTCCATAGCCGCCACACCTCCAAGATCCATATCTCCATCTACACCCCCACACCATTCAAGCAAGAGGAAGAAGAGAAGGAGGCCATCACCATCACCACCACCATGCATCGAGCCCCGCCTCCATCACCACCTCCATCTCCATCAACGCTTCCATCTCCCTCTCTCTTGTATTTAGTATTTGTAAGATTGAACATGATGATCTCCATGAATTCTTCTTTGTGTTATTGTACATCTATGATTGAGTAATTGATTCGGTTCTAGGTTGAGGTATGATCTAGTATGTAACCCTAAACTTTGCGGCTTGATCTATTATATTACTCTCTCCCCTAGTGACAAGGAGGAGATAGATGAGTTCATGTGATCCTTTGGTTTGAAGTGTATTATTGACTGGCGCGAGTGACAGCGATGCGAGGCTATATGTAGTACACATGTGTGACAACCCGGAATCATTGGGGATCGTTTATTTATCAAAATATGTATCTTGTGTAATTCCAATAAATGACTACATAGTTGTCCCTCTAGTCCTAGTGAAACCAAAATCCTAGACACCGCCGTACTCTAGTCTATTCTACATCTACAACCCCCTTGTTTACTTTCAGTATTGCTTTACCTTGTTCTCATTTAGTTCCTTATTGTTAATTACTTTAATCCTCTCTCAATTACCATTATCTTAGCAACCTATAGAGTAGACTATTTCCAGATATAGTTTTGGGTGCGAACGTGGCCTCACTAAAAACGTGGCTGTGGGGATGTGTTGTTGCTATTTGCAAAGCTTCCAAGGGACGGACTTTATAAATGACATTTGTTGCTACAAGTACTACAATAACCTTGTTATTGATCATAGGAAAACCCAGGCATCAAATTGGCGTTGTTGTCGGGGAGCATAGCGCTTGGTTGTTTCCTACCCACTCGCACATAGTTTATTTCCGTTTGTTGCTATTATCTTACTGCTTTTATTCATTTGAAAAGAACAAAAAAAATTATTTAATCTTTTATTGCTAGTCTTGTTATTTTTCTTAATCAAAAATACAAAAATATGGGAACTATGGCACAAAAGGATCTTGTGGAGTATGGTACTTTCAATAGTATTTATTCACAATCACCTATTACTCAGCCCACTGTCATGGCGGATAATTATGAAATTAATCCTAAACTAATACAAATCATCAAAAGCAAATCCTTTGCAGGAGATCCAGAGAATGATCCATATAAGCATATCGAGAACTTCACTAAATTGTGTTCTACGATGAGGTTGGCCATTTGGACAGATGATGACCTAAAATTAATGTTGTTTCCATTCTCATTGAAAGGGGAAGCCAAAGAATGGTTACATTCACAATCTACATGACACTTAAAATCATGGCAAGGTATCTCTGATGCTTTTCTCAATTAATATTTTTCAGAAAATAAAATTTATGACCGGAGGTTTGACATCATGACTTTTAAGCAAAGCAACAATGAAGATTTAATGCCAGCTTATAATAGGTTCTTAATTTTGTTATATGATTGTCCGCCTCATAATTTAGATGATTGGTTATTTTTGAAAATATTTTATGGGGGCTTAAATTATACTTCTAAAGATAAGTTAGACATGACGTCTAATGGTTCTTTCCTTAGCAAAACTATGGATAAAGCTTGGCAGCTTTTGAATAAAATGCAGAATAATTTTCATCAATGGCATGTTAATATTGTGCATGAGGAGAAACCTCTCCCTACTGATCTTAGAAGTTTGGTAAATAATTTCTTTAAAGATGAAAATAGTAGAGGAAGGATTATTTATGGTGACACCATTTTTAGAAATGTTCTTTCTAAAGCAATGCCATTCATAGATAATTATTTTAATCATATTAAAACTGCTATCACTAAAAATGGAGAACAACCCTCTACTGTTACTCCTGTATCTTCCACTTTTTATACTATTGAGGTAGGAAAGAAGGTTAAAACCAAGAAGCCTTGTGTTGAACATATCATACCCGCGACAAGCTCCCGAGAAGGTAAGAAGAATCATGAATTAACTGAATCTGATAAGATGTATACATGCAGGGACTATGAGGCTAGATTAGGGTGGGTCACTCTTATGAACGGAAGAGATCCAGAAACCAGCAAGAAAGAAGAAGATTTGGAAGAATTGGAAGTAAAGTATCCCTCTCTCAAACCTTATCCATATCCTTATTCTACATCTTATAATGTATATGACTCTAGTGATGATGAGGACTTATATAATTCTAGAATTCTTCATGTTTGCCCTGAAGAAATTTTTGATGATTCTAGTAGTGTTTATTTACATACTCTTTTTTGAAATACTAGTTATGATGAACCCAATACAAAATCTTGTATGCCTTCCATATCTGTTTGCTATGCCCTTTGTTTTACTAATGAGGTGCAGGAAAGTACATTGCTACAAGGAAAACTACTGACTCCAGAAGAATATTATAAACTATCCTCAAAATATTAGCCAAGGTAAAGATTCGAAGATTGATCATAAATCCTTAACCTTATCTTTGTAGAAAAATAAGAGTACATGCTCACCATACATTGTGTAAAAATTCTCGCTAACATGCGGATACATATTTATTTATATGATGCCAATGCACCGCAAGAGGATTCATCTCCGACTATAGATGGTTCTTGTAGCCTAGCTCTATGGCTTCAAATTGGGCTCTTCTTGGAAGACAACCTGAAAGTCATTAGGTGTCTTTCTTAATTTTTTGTATTTAGTTAGTTGCATTCATGTTGCATTGACACTTGTATATATTTACATGATTTTCTATTAGAGTTGGATTTATTTTCAAAAGGTAGGATTATTTGTTGCTCTAATCAGGTGTTGCATATCTTGGTTAAATATTCTCAATAAAAATGTATGTTTGCTTTGTTTAGATGATGGACTAACATTTCAGGTCTATAATAAAATCCTCGGAGAAAAATAACTTGTTCCAGAGCTCACAGTGAGCATAACGAGCAGCAGTACAGGCGGTACTGTATGTACCACGCGCCCGTACCATTCATGTGACAAATCAGAAGAAGCAGAAAATTCTCCAAGAAGGTGACAGTAAGCTTAACGAGCATTGGTACGGTGGGATGCGTCTGTACCGTCCGCCCGTACCGACCTCGTTACCAGGCGAAGGAAGTAAGAAGGCGGCCCAGAATACATAAAGACCACCCATACGGATGCATCCCGCCTGTACCACCCGGTCATACCAGCATCGACGGAACCCTTAAAAAGAGAAGAAGACAAGGTGTAGTACGGGCGGAGTCCATCCATACCACGCGCCCATACCAAGAGGCAGCATGGCGTTGTAAGGGAAAGGACGAGTACAAAAAGGTTATATCCCTTTCAATATTTTTATTTTGACAACCTCAGGTCGGTGGGTTACCTTCTACATGTTCCATTGTACTTCATTTTATTTTATCACCTTCAAAAATCCCTAGCCTATAATTCTTTGTAGTGTTTCATGTTTCTTTTATATTTTTTCATGGTTGAGTGAATGAATTCCATTCGCGCACCGAATCGTTTGCTTTTACTTCGCTTGCTATTTTTGCAGGGACTTGAACCTTGTGTGAAGACGTGCATGGTTTGTGCTAGCCATGCAAATACTTGCATAGGCCACTTAGTTATTTCAACTCAACACTTCAACAAGGAAGTATTCGTTGAACCAAAGGTCCATGTCCATCAAAAGTGAGGTTATTCGTACCTCAACGTTAAAGTGTGTCACCCTTGCTTTGTTCAAGCTTGGGGAGGTAACCAGTTCTCACACTCCCTTTTGATAACTGCATTTTCTCTTTTCTTATGGTAACCTATTCAAGTTTGGTTCTTGCAAAAGTTCTAGATTGGGGAAGTTACTTCTGCATGTGTAGAGTCTTGTGCAATGTTCTTGTTCTATAATTTTTTATGCAATCATGTATCTCGCTGTTTTTGAATGCTTGCTTAGGTAATTTGTGTTTCATGTTTATATAATGGATGCAGTTTCTTTTGTTGGGATTCATAAGAGTTGAGTTAGAGCTTTGATGCACTTCGTTAAAATCTTTATCTAGCTTGAGAAGAACTTTGTGATCCTCTGGAATACATTGCCACGATTTCTGCACTTAAATCCAATGTCTCCCACTTTGAAGTTTGAATTTTTTATCTTAGTTGGTTGATATGTGAAGATTCCATGCTAGTGGGAATAATTCAAAATAGTTAGATTAAAGCTTTTTTTTGAATGAATGATTAGTTGTGGAAGCTTTTGCTCTAGTTCCTTTAGCTAACCGAGTCTTGCCTTTGAAATAATATTGCCTAACAAGTACAACAAGAAAAAGTTTGAAATTTATGACTTGTTTGATGAATGATTGTCTTGAGAGATTACCCCTAAAGATACTTAACCCCATAGATGTTTTGATAGACTTGACGACACTCTTGAAAGGAGTTGTTTGATTGAAATGAAGTCTAGCAGTAATTTTGGTGCATGCCAAAGCTAACCTTGTGGATCACACTGTGATACTACTTAAAGAGTTCTATGTTTTTTATGCACACCTTAGGATGCCAACAACTTCGCTGACCTACGAACGGTCTATGGTACAACCTGATTTTGACTATGAGTTGAAGACATGGGTGGCATAAATGTCACCATAATGGGCAAAAGTATTGGTACTCTTGAAGGTTGTGCAAACCATTGTTTATAAAGAATCACCCAACGATCCTTGTTGAGAATCATCCTTCAAAGAAGGAAAAAAATGAAGATCCACATAACAAGTCCTTGGCATGGTCTCATTACTACTTTATGAATTTTCTTGAAAACAATGATTGGATTAGAAGTGTTTTGATAGCCTTGATTTACTGATGTGGTTGTCGATAAGGAACTTCACTGTTATGCTACTTAGTACATGAACTCTGTTACTCAATTTTGCTATTAAAACATCCTAGTGTTCCTTGGCAAGCTGAGAGTTAACTAGAAGAATTGGATTGATTGTTACACTTCTAGTTATTTATACTAATATTAAACTCTACTTTGATTGTATTGATTTACCAAAGCATTTATAGTGTTTTTGTCATCTCTCTAACTTTGGTGAGCCTTTTCAATAGACAAAGTGATGAACACATATGACTGACAACAGTAAGGGAATTCATATTCTCATTAAAGACCTTACTTTACAAAAGTAAGGAGATATAAAACATAAAAGGCGCAATAGGAGGATCATAAGTTTTCTTTCAAAGCTAGATTCACTCTTGACATGGAGCATTGAAGTTTTAATTGATCTTTTATGGATTAACATAACTAATCTTGTGTTGCCTTGTATGAATATGTTCTTCCTTGCTTTGAGCTTGTAGGGAAAATAAGGATACAAGGCAATGATCTTCTACATCCAATATTATACTTTTGTTTCAATTTTTTCCTCATTTATGTTATCAACTCGTGCCTCATGAACATGATGACCTTGTCGATAAGCCACCTTATTGCTCAGGGACGAGAAAGAGTCTAGCTTGGGTAAGTTTATGAGTCCAAAATTGGATCATATTTAAGTATACAAAATTATTTATATTGTCACTCATTACATGATATATCTAGATATAGCTATGCCTATTATGTAAGATTATTAGTTCTCATTCATTTTCACATGGACTTTGCACAAATAGTAGTTTTTAGTAGGATTTTATTATTTTTCTTGTCTTTGACTTGTGTGTAGGTGTTGTGATGGATTATGGATAAATAAAGGCAAAAGGAATCAAGAGGATACAGTATGGAGGAGCTAGAGGCACCAGATTTAGCCATTCGAGGGGTGGAAAAAGTGGATTTTTTATCAACTAAAAAAAGAACCAAGGCCATGGTGTTTTAGCCCTCGTCCATACGAATTCAACGAGCCGAAGAACACCCAAATCAGAGTTCGTATGAAAAAATGGCGACCAAAATATGAAAGCATTCAGTGCCGTTAACGATCACCGGTACGGACAGGTACGGTCGTACCGTCTGCCCGTACCACAGGTTTGGACGCATGGAAACTGCGTTTATGGACACGTTTCTTCACAGAATTCGCCACGGTTTGTTACTAGACCTTCCTTAGGTCATAAGGAACGTATTAGGGACTATTGGGAGCTCCCCTAGGCCTATATAAAGAGGTGATGAGCCAAGGGAGATGTATACCTCTCCATAGACATCCACGGCGGAGCCCTGCCGCCGTGCCATCTCCATAGCCGCCACATCTCCAAGATCTCGATCTCCATATACACCCCACACCATTCAAGCAAGAGTAAGAACAGAAGGAGGCCATCACCATCACCATCACCACGCATCGAGCGTCGACTCCATCATCATCTCCATCTCTATCAATGCTTCCATCTCCCTATCTCTTGTATTTAGTATTTGTAATATTGAACATGATGATCTCCATGAATTCTTCTTTGTGTTATTGTTCATCTATGATTGAGTAATTGATTCGGTTCTAGGTTGAGGTATGATCTAGTATGTAACTCTAGACTTTGTGGATCGATCTATTATATTAATCTCTCCCCTAGTGACAAGGAGGAGATAGATGAGTTCATGTGATCCTTTGGTCTGGAGTGTATTATTGACTTGCACGAGTGACAATGTTGCGAGGCTCTATTTAGTACACATGTGTGACAACCCAGAGTCATTGGGGATCGTTTAGTTATCTAAAGATGTATCTTGTGTAATTCCAATAAATCGCCATATGGTTTCCCCTCTAGTACTAGTGAAACTGAAAGCCTAGACACCGCCTTACTCTAGTATATTCTACATATACATCCCCCTTGTTTACTTTCAGTATTGCTTTACCTTGTTCTCGTTTAGTTCCTTATTGTTAGTTAATTTAATCCTCTCTCAATTACCATTATCCTAGCAACCTATAGAGTAGACTATTTCCAGACACAGTTTTGGTATCACAGGAAAACCCAGGCATCAGTTTACTTTCTTGTTATCTATTTGAAAACCCAAAAAAATTAGTTACTTGTTATTTGTTTTAATTACTTAAAAATTATCAAAAATATAAGATCCATGGCTTAAAAGATACTTGGGGAGTATGCTACTCCCACTGATGAGTTTATTCATGCACCTATCACTCAACCCATTGTTCATGCGGAAAATTATGAAATTAAGCCTAACCTTTTAAGCTTGGTTCACAGAACCAATTTGGGGGCTCATCCTCTGAGGATTCAGGATTGCACTTAAACACTTTTACTGAAATTTGTGACATGGTGTGTATTAAGGATGTAGATCCAAATTCCGTTAAATTGAGATTATTTCCTTTCTCTCTTAGAGGAAAGTCTAAGGATTGGTTGCTATCTCTACCAAAGGGCAATATTGAATCTTGGGAGGAATGTATTAATTTGTTTATGACTAAATTCCCCCCACCCCTAGCTAATACTATGCAGCTAAGATCCAACATTACAAGATTTAGACAAGAAGACCGTGAGCCATTAGCGCTTACTTGTGAAAGTATGAAAGAATCCGTAATGAACTGTCCTAGTCATGGGATGAAAGAATGCATTATATTATATTTGTTTTATAATAGTCTTAACCCAATGTCTAAGTATATGCTAGATCCTACAGTAGGAGGAACGATCATGGGAAAGCAAGTGAGTGTTGCAAAGAAACTTCTTGATGATATGCAAAATAACCATGCCCAATGGCATGTGGAAAGAACCTCAAAGAGAGTAAGTTCAATCACCGAGGTAAATAATGAAGAGCTCATAGCTAAGGTAGACGAGCTGTTTAGCATAGTAAAAGGTAAATATTATACCCAAGTTAATGCTATCGCTACCGATGTTAATGATGTTAATTTTATAGCTCGCACTCCTTTTAATCCTGCATGGAAAAATCATTATGCTTCTTATGTTCAAAAACATTATCCTAATCCCGCAGGATCTCCTTATAATAGTTATGATAATAATAATGGAGAAAATCATGGCTATCTCTCATTGGAATAAACTATTAGAATTTTTATACAATCTCAAACCAAGCAAAATAATATGCTTATTAAAATCACGGAGAACCATGAGAGTAGTATAGGAAAATTATCTAACCAGGCCATTGCAATTAGAAATGATGTGCAGGATCTATAGGAAAGGACAAAGACTGTGGAGGCTCAACTGGGTAAAGTTGCTGAGAGCCAAGCTCTCATACTAGCAAAGTTTGCTGGAAAACCTGAGCCAAATCCGGTAGAAGACCTCAAAATGACGAGGGTGGTCACCAATAAAGACAAACCTAAAGAGCTGAATTATAGCAATGCACCAACACCGGAGTATACCGTGGAAGATCTATTGAAGATGATCACTGTGAATAATCCTAGTATAGAACATGGTAATTATGCTATTATCAACAATTTATACAACAATTAGCATCTAAAGTTCGTGAGCTATATATGAAGTATAAAAGACTAGTTAATAAATTTCCTGCTAAGCTAGATAATATATTTGAGTCCACGATTAAAGTTAAGTTGGGAGTCAATGAGATATCCGCACTTTTTGATCTTGGTGCGAGCATCTCAACAATTTCCAAAATCTTATTTGACAAATTAAACTTGGGGCCTTTCATTACTACCGAATTAAGACTCCACCTAGCGGATTCAACTTATAAACAAGTTGTTGGGATAAAATAAAATATAGTTGTTGAAACTAAAGGCAGTCATGCATTTATTGATCTAGGTATTGTGGACATGTCTGAAGATCCCATAGAACCTATAATGTTAGGTAGGCCATTCCCAAGAACTATTAAAGCTTTGATTAATTTACATGAAGGGAATGTGAGAATTGGGATACTGTCTAGAGATCCTTTTATAGTCCACTTCCCTAGGAAAAAGAAGGCAAAGCCTAATAATGATGATGGTATAATTACTTTGAAAGCCAACTATTTTGGAATGGGTATTCCACTCCTCAAACCTAAATAATTGCCATCAGGGTCAAGCTAATTAACCTTAACTAGAAGAGCTTCATTGAAAGAAACCCATGTGAAATAAAATTTTACTTTTGTGTTAGTCTTGTTAGTTTTATTTTGTTTTGTTTTGTTTTAAATAAAGAGTGTTCAAGAAGACCTTTGGAGAGAGGATAAGAAATAAGGTAATCCTCTATCTTTTATTTTGCTTACACATGGCCTAAGATGTATTGCTGATTTTTTTATGAACTATGTTTGCTATCATTTTTACTTATGATGAGATGTGCAAAAGTGTACGGAGCTACTAATTAAAATCTTAAAGTTTTGCAGCTCACAGTACGCATAACGACATGTGGTATGGTCGGGAGTGACCATACCGTGCGCATGTACTACCTCGAGTCTGAGAAAAATAGAGCCTTTGATTTTTGCCGCAGGGAGCAGTGTCTTTAATGACCTGCGGTACGGTCGGATGCGCCCGTACGGTGCTCCCGTACCATACCCTCGAGCAAAAATCAGAATTCAAAGCAACCATACCATGCCGATAACGACCAGTAGTACGGACGCGCCGTACCATGCACCCGTACCAAGTGCACTGCCTGGGAGCAGTCACCGCCCCCAAGGTAAGTCATCCGGTACGGGCAGGCTTCGGCCGTACCTTCCACCTGTACCACGTACAAGGTCGGCATAAACATCCCGAGGAGGTAACCTAAAATCCCCAAATATCAATCTGTCTTTCTTCTTCCTCCAAACTCCAATCCACCTCCATTGGATCTTCAAGTTTACTCAATCGTTCTTTGATTCCTCGCACTCAATCGATCTAAGGTATGATTCTCCTCTGATCCTCAACTTATTTTTGCAAAAGCTTCACTCAATCATTCATCATTGTCAATCTAGACTCGGGTCTTATTTTTGATTCAATCTTGATGTTGAGTATGCTTAGTATTGTTTTAGAGGAGAATTATTTTGTAACTAGTGTACATGATCAGATATGCTATGTTTCTATTGGAACAAAATTATTATTAGCAATTTTGGTTATTACTTATTTATTTTATCTTAATATTTTAGATTAACATGAGGAGCCATATACGTGTGATGGTTGCGGAATCCTCCGAACCACCCGTTGATACGTTGACCCCCCGAGTCACTTGGCATCGAGTTCACCGAGGAATTTCAGCTGAACCATTTCAACCATCTCAAGCTTCAAGAAATCAAGTCCACCAAGTGGGTGTGTCCTTATATCCTGAACCAACTTGGTATTCATGATGATTTTGATTTACTATGCAATACTGTTGGTTTGTATGAATTTTTCTTTCAGGATGCGGCTACATATCGCCTCTTGACACTTGAGTTCCTCAGCACCTTGACGCATACGGTGGACCATTACTATTATACCGAGGAACAAAGGCACGGAGTTGGTCGCATCAAATTCCGCCTTATGAACCGTGAGTACATTCTAACACTCGACCAATGGGATCAATATTTTGGGTTTGCCAACAACAACACTGATGTACGCACAATTGCTTTTGTTTTAAATCCTGCACCTTGGGAGTACTTTAATTTGATGAGAATTCATGGAAACATGCCTAAGAGAAACCAAATTGATCACCCTGCTATTAGATATCTATTTTATGTGATTGATAATAGCTTGAATGCACATGGTGATTTTACTAGAGTTAATGAGGAGGACATGTTAATCCTCGCAAAAGCTGCTATTGTTAATTATTAACTTAATGCCAAGTTTGGGAACTTTGCTTGTCTTTTACCTTAAGCATCAGGCTCTTCAATCTCGTGGACCCACATGCGGAGGGGGAGTTGTGACCATTCTTGCACACGCACTTCACATCACCCTAGAAAATATCCAACCGTTGGTGGGAAGTCACCTCTTGGTCTCCCTACTCTAAGAGCATGTGGTATGGTTTCTAAAACTCATGGTAGATATTTCCTTGATATACCTGGAGCAGATCATTTGATCCCAGATCCTTTGACTAATGATCTATTCTCTATCGAGGATGGACGTTTGCATTATGACTTGCAGGTTGAGGCTAATCTACCCCAACAAGAAATACCCATGGGAGGAGTAGGAGAATATGAAGAAGTAGAACAAGGAGGACCCAAACAAGATGAGCAGCCACCAAACTACTACACCTATAAAGACATCTATGCACTCGAAGGAAATAATGAAAACATGAACAACCTCTCCATCAACCTTCGAGATGCTATTGCAAGCCTCTCTACCCAATTCCATGATTGGCACATCCAATGGAACATGGGAGATTATCCACCGTCACTATAATGAGTAACAAAATGGCTTGCAAAATCCTAATCTTGGGGATGTGTTCCCCTTGCAAATTTATTTATGTAATAATGAGGTTGTACTCCAGCTCCTTGGGAGCTTTGAAACACTCGTGTTGGCTCGTTCCAACACTTTGCTTTTTTTCCTTGCTTTTTAGTTTGCTTTTCATTTTTTTAAACCTTGCTTGGTCGCAAGATATTTTCTATTCTTTAATCCCTATCCTCAAAAATAAAAAAATATGTTTTTGTTTTTCCCTTTTTCGTAAATGTGGATTTACACTTTGCCTCTTTGCTTTTATATTATTACGAGAGTAACCGTGCTTGAATTTTGTAGGAACACATCGCTATAAGGAAGAGAATCATGAAGTTTCTTATGAGAGGTATGTCCTATGTCTTCCACTTTTGAATTTTGAGTTGTTTATCTTAGTTGGTTGATTTGCTAAGATGCTATACCTGTGGGAGTAATTTAATTTAGTTAGAGTAAAGCTTTTTATTAGTATGATGGTTAGTTATTGAAGCTCTTGCTCTAGTTATTTTAGCTAATCGAGTCTTGCCTTGAAAATAATAATGCCAAACAAGTACAATAAGAAAAGTCTAATATTTACGAATTCTTTGGTGAATGATTGTCTTGAGAGTATACCCTTGAAGATACTTAACCCCATAGACATTTTGATAGTCTTGATGACACTCATGAAATAAATTGTTTGATTGAAATAAATTCTAGTGGTAATTGTGATGCATGCCAAAGATAACTTTGTGGATGAAACCGTGCTACTATCTCATAAAGAAAAATAAGAAAGAAAAATTCTGCTATTTATGTTCCTAGTGCACACCTTTGGGATACCAACAACTCCGCTGGCTTTTGAACGATCTATGGTATAACCCCGGATTTCGGCTATGAGTTCATGACATGATTGTCATCAGTGTCAATGTATGGTCAAAAGTATTGGTATTCTCAAAGGTTGTGTAAACACTTACACAAGAAACAACCAGCAATCCTTGAAAAGAGTGAAAAGAAAAAGATATCTTTGAATATCCACATAACAAGTCCTTGGCATGGTCTCATTACTACCTTACGAATTTTTATTGAAAGACAATGATTGGATTAGAAGTGTTTTTGATAGACTTGATTTATTGATGTGGATGTAAATAAGACACTTCATTGTTATATTACTTAGGACATGAAACTCTCTTACTCAAATCATGCTATTTAAAAATCCTAGTATTCCTTGGCAAGCTGAGAGTTAACTGGAAGAATTGGATTGATTGCTACACTTCTAGTTATTCATATTGATATTAAACTATACTTTGATTAATTTGACTTATCAAAGCTTGTATAGTACTCTTGTCATCTTTCTAACTTTGATAAGCCTCGCAAATGAATGAAGTGGTGTGCACATATGACTACCGACCGTAAGTGAATTATAATTCTAGTTGTTTCAAGTTTAAACGTTGAATTCCTTATAGTTCTTTTGTTTCTTCTTGCTATCAAGGTTTGACCTTTGGGGAAGTTGATGGCTCCAATATTTGTCATCTTTCTCTGCATTTAAACATTGTTTTTAGTCAAGCAATTGACAAGAAACTCTCAATCTCTACCACTAATAACTAATAATTGCAAAGATATGCAAAACCTTGCTTTGAATTATGTTATGCAGGAAATCATGGGGTTTAATGCAAAATCATGAGTCATAATGAAAGATTTTGAGGAATCCTACACGACCAAGTAATTGGGATGCAATTTCCAAGTGACAGTACATGTAAAGACCTGCAATACAGGCGGAGCCCGCCCGTATGGTCCGCCCATACTGGGTGGCGGCGGCTCCGTCTCGTTAAACCCTACAACCTTCATGAACACGCCTATATATTTTTAGGCTCTAGGAGCCGTCCAGAGGGCCGCCATCCTCAGATTTCATCACAACACCATCAAAGGAGATCCACACCATTGTTCATCTATCCCTCCATTAGCCATAGCCATTGCTTTGTACTTTAGATCTCCTTGTGATTTGGCGACCATTATAAGAATATTTGATTTCAATCTAAGTATTTTGCATAATGTTTTCTATCCTTGATCTATTTGTTATTAATGAGTAGTCCTCACGGGCTGCGGGTTGGGGAGAAACCTCGCAGCAACCTATGTACATCTAATCATGGGAGTATTGTATTTTGTTTGCAATTGAGATTTGTATCTTTTGTTTCTTTGTCTCTTGTCTCGATCTGTGGACTTGTAGGTACCTAAGATCCCATAGATTGATAAAGGCTTGAGGTGAGATACTTGGCTAGCGACGATCTCATAGGAACCCCAGTGACATAAAGGGTAGTACGGTCTTCGCTTAGCGACCCATTTGGGATCACAACAACATCACCACTTAATGCTTTAATCTGTTTTCTACACTTAATAATCATTTGTAACATGTGGCTTCGGTGTGCACTCGGATTGAATTAAAGACTATTTCTATGTCTGCTGCATCATGGGGGCTCTAGTATATTAGGATGTGTTGCCCACAAGAGATTATCTCCGTTCAAACATTGCACATGACTATGCTTATTATTATCTCTTACCCATATAAAGTGTAGATGCAGGTGGATCTTCAACCATGGCCTATCTCCATCTATTGATTCAACCCACTATAAAAGGAAACTAGATTGGTTTGGTAAACTAAGATAAAATGAAGAAACAAAGTCTTGTAGATGTGTCCTTTTTATTTCCTTTTAGCATTGTTTTCCAAGGTTCGATTAAACCTAGGTCTTCTAGGGAAAAAGCTATTATACTACATCCATGAATTCAGATCAAAGGTATTAGGTTGCTTTCCCAAACCGCCGGAAGTTTGGATGCCAGCCCCAAAGTCATTGTAGACACGCTTGCTGGCCAACCTTTGGAGGCCCCAATGGAATGCTTTTAGCTTATTCCAAACTAATTAAATGAGTGATAACTTTTCAGCTGTGGCTTGTAAACTCTACATTTCCAATCCAAAAATGACGTGTTTGTTAGGGAATCTCCACCGGGCCGACCTAACTCGTCCGAGCATGTTCGAACATGTCCGCACAGACGTGCGGGACATGCGCGGCCTCCCCACCGACACGATCCATCCAAACCGACACGTCCGACTCAACCCATCCATGCACCAAATTTGGGAAACGGTTGAGTCAACCCGTACGTGGGCGGACCAAGGGCGTGTCCTCCCACACGTGCCACTATTCCTCCCGTCAGCCACCACTTAGCGCAACAGTGATTTCGATGCTACCTACGTCATCAATGCTAACGGCGCGACACCCTTACTGACGGGACGCCGCTTGCGTTCTTGCGCTGGCATTAATGGCGAAGGAGCAAGAACTTGCATGCATTCACGGGCGAAGGGACTACTTAACCCTACACATGTCGGTGCCGCAGTCCCCACCTCTCACCATCGCCAGTTACAACCCTAACAGCGCCACCGCCACCACCAATCATGAAGACGCCGAGATGGTTCAAGAAGGCCAAGAATGACTACAAGGCAACTAGATCCTACTCGAGCCACCAGCGCAGTGGCTTGTCGGTATTCTTTCGTGATGTCGTGCCACCTCCGCCGCGGCCCTAGGACTTTGCCCACCTCCCCGTGCACGACTATGACTACCTATCAGTACTTCCGGCTGCCACCGCTAGTACTTCGACATGGCGGAGTGTGAGCAGCGATGGAGGGAGGGAGTAGGCATCAACCTGGTAGGAATAGTGTGTCCCGGTGTTGGAACCTTAACATGGACATGGTCTGAGTGTGTCCCGGCGCTGGCAGCTTAGACCTCGCTTGTCCCCAAGCAAAAACTGAGCTCAATAAACAAGACCATAGTTTTATGGAGTGAAGTGTCGATAAAAAGAATACAGACAAGAACCATCACATTCACCAATACACAAATCATAAAAGCAAGCAACTCAGCATTATATAACTTAACTTGCAACGAGCATGGGAGTCACAATAAAGATGCATAAAGACAAATCATAATTGGTAATGGCAAACTTTGTTCTTGGTCAGAGAACAGTTGACAAATCATACTTAGTTTTCAAGCAAAGCTTTTATAAAGAAGTTTATAATAGGAATCTTTTTGCTCAAACATAAAGGGATTTTCACAACGATAGCTTTCAAAGTAATATTCATTCAGATAAGAGCTTAATGCAAAAAAAAGAACATAAGAAACTTCATTGAATAAATCTTCATATGAATGATTGAATCACAACAACTCAAATGCTTGCTATAGGTAGAAGGGAATAGGTTTACTAACTCAACTAAGAAGTAAAAGAAAGGCCCTTCAAAGAGGGAAGCACAGATTTCAAATTTCATAAAGAGCTTCCAAAAGATTATGGTACTTACTAGCTTTGAGCTATCATTGCCCCTATCATAATCATCTTGAGGTGATAAAAGTTAAAGTGAACAAATATGGAGTATATGCTTGACAAAACATAAGTTGGCAATCTCATGTCCCTTGAGTACGAGGGTCGTTCCTCATGCTACTCAACTTTAGTTACCGGTAAGTTCTTGTCATTTTAAGTGTACGTGTATCATAAAGAACTGCTAACGGGGTACCCATTTCCCCATGATACAGGAGCTATCCCATATCAAAATGACAAGGCAACAGACAGTGAGCATCTCAGTGATCTTTTTATTTGCTATTTGCATAGGTTTTTATTAAGGATGCTTCACAGAATGATCACTATGGTTATGCTGCAAGTTTCCACCATGATTAGGCATGGCTTAGGCTAGCCACACAAGTGTTTTCTCTAACACATATACATAACTCCATGGACTTATAAGCTCCCCTTTTATTTCACATTGCCGACATCCGTAAACAAAAGATCATGATATCAACTGGGTAGATATTTACAGGTGTTGAAAGCGTTCCCCATGAAAGCATGGTTCTACTAATTCCCAACTTATAAGTGCAAGCATATACAACTTAGATGACACAATGGTTAAAGTTTATTAAAGGCAAGAAAATAAGGTGTGCCATCAAGTTTGTGAGAGCTTTAATCACTAGTTTACACATAACAAAAGAATTTTTAATTTGGAAGATATATGAAAATCGAGAATTTTACTTGGAATAGCAATAATGCTAATGGGTAGATATAGTGGACACAAATGGCATAGGTTTTGGTTTAAGGATTGGATGCACAAGAAGCATTCCCTCTCAGTACAGTTTTTTGGCTAGCAAGGCTGGGTAGCAAGCATAAGGGTTGAAGGAAACAAGCAAACATACAAGTGATAGAAACAAACATGCAATATTTCTTGAAAACACAAATGATCTTAACTATAGAATACTAAGCTTATGAGCTAATCAAGAAAGAAATAAAATAATATCAAATACCTGTAAATGCTTTTCTTCTTTCCTTTCAAACCTCAAAAAGTGTTGCTACTGACTAGAGCTAGGTTTGCCAAAACCAATTTAAATTTACTTGATGCTCCCAAAGTGATACCAATACTAATCACCAAGATCAATCATAAAACAGAGATTGCAAGCTAAAATAAGATGTGCAAAGAGTAAATGATGAAACTTCTCATTAATATTCCATAACGGCACTCACACTAAGGGATACATAGATAACCAACTAGAGGAGAGATACTTCTGCAATGCAAACCATCCTATATAATAACTTCTTTATTCATGATATGACTCTACTAAAAAGGTAAAAAGATGAAATATGATGATGTGATACCACGGGACTCCCCCAAGCTTGGAACAAACCAAGGGGGTGCCAAAACCTGATGACGAATTACTCCTTCGGTGGTGGTGGTGTTATCTTGTCATCGTCAGACTTCCAAGGTAAAGGCTCCCCATCCACAAAGGATGTCCTGGTTTCCACAATCCTGAAACTAGCATCAGAACTTATGCGTTTAAACCTAGCCTCATACTCATAGTTTTGATTTTGATGGATGTAGAGATGTGCTTGTAATTGGTTGGTGGTCCCATGGAGCGAGAGGATATCATACCAAAGATTGGAAATCTCCTTATTATGCTCGGCGATGAGTTCTGAAATTATCTTATGAATGACATCTACTTCGCGTTCTGCCATCTTCTTATACCAAAAAACTTCTTGTTCCAATGCTTCCATCCTTTCTTCTAGACTGCCTTCTCCTTTAGGGCCCTGAACTTCTTTTATCTGTACCTTCCCATCCTTGAGTAACAACTCCTTGGGGTGAATCTTCAACTCATACATATACGGGTTGATGATGTCCATGGAGGGATCCTCCTTAGGTGATCCAGAGAAAGACATTGTGGCTCCAAAACTAAGAACCTGCCTGACAGAAACAGATCAAAACAAAAAACATGTCGAGAACACGATACACTAACCTCGGGGGATCCGGGGGGATTATATATTACGAATTTTTATGACATAAGGAAGGTACTGGGCGAAAATGGGACGGATACGGGCTCCGGGGTGGTCACACCCCCTGGTGGCGCGGCCAGGTGGGCCTGCGCCACGAGGTGGTGTGAGCCACCCGGGCTCCGTTTCCTTCCCTCTTTTGACTCATTATCTTCCATATGGAATAAAAACTGCAAAAATAGAAATAGAAATTTTTTTCGCGAACCTTTTATTTTCAGCACTTTTACCTATTCAAAAACGGACTCTACAGGTTCCTGAATTTGGTATTTAGTAAATTCTTCTGGAGTCACCATTTGAATAATATCAACATCTTCATTATAAGAATCTCTAGAAATATAATGTTTGAGCCTTTGACCATTCACCACTTGTGTAGTGTTGTCTCTCAAAGAAGAAATTTTTATGGCACCTGAACGATAAACCTCCTCAATAACAAAAGGTCCTTCCCATTTTAAGAGTAATTTTCCTGCAAATCTGAGACGAGACCTATACAAGAGAACTTTCTCACCAACATGGAACTCTCTCTTGAGAATTCTCCTATCATGCCATCTTTTTACTTTTTCTATAAAGAGTCTAGCATTTTCATAAGCTTCACTTCTCCACTCGTCTAAAGAACTCAAATCAAGCAATCTTTTCTTACCAGCAAGTTTAAAATCTCTATTTAGTTCTTTTACTGCCCAATAAACTTTGTGTTCTAATTCTAAAGGCAAGTGACAAGATTTCCCATAAACCATTTTATTAGGAGACATTCCCATAGTATTTTTATAAGCAGTTCTATAAGCCCATAAAGCATCATTCAAATTTTTAGCCCAATTTTTTCTAGATCTATTAACAGTGTTTTGCAAGATATATTTAATTTCTCTATTCGAAAGTTCTACCTGCCCACTGGTTTGAGGATGATAAGCTAAAGCAATTCTATGAGTAACATAATATTTAGCAAGGGTCTTCCTAAAACCACCATGAATAAAATGAGAACTCCATCAGTCATAAGATAACTAGGCACACCAAACCTAGGACAAATAACATCTTTAAGAATTTTTAAAGAGGTCTCACCATCAGCACTTTTTGTAGGTATGGCTTCTACCCACTTAGTAACATAATTAGTGGCAACAATAATATGAGTATACCCTTTTGAAGGAGGAAAAGGACCCATAAAGCCGAATCCCCAACAATCAAATGGTTCAATAACAAGAGAATAGTTCATAGGCATTTCATTGCGTCTAGAAATGCTGCCAACTCTTTGACATTCATCACATGATAGAATAAATTTTCTTGCATCTTTAAAAAGAGTAGGCCAATAAAAACCTGATTGTAAAACCTTTTGTGCGGTTCTATCTCCAGCATGATGTCCTCCATAAGCACTGCCATGACATTTTCTCAATATCTCTTGTTGTTCATATTCTGGAACACATCTTCGCATAGTACCATCCACTCCTTCTTTATATAAATGTGGGTCATCCCAAAAATAATGTCTCAGATCATAAAAGAATTTTCTTCTTTGCTGGGCTATAAAGGTTGGAGGCAAAAACTTGGAAACAATAAAGTTGGCCTAATCAGCATACCAAGGACTCTCTCATGGGCTTACCTTTATTGTAGCCAACTTTAATATCCCTAGGACAGGGCATTTTCTCAATTGCTTCAACTTTGGCTCTGTCTACTTCAATGCCTCTTTTAGAAATCTTATGTCCAAGAACAATTCCTTCATTAACCATGAAGTGGCATTTCTCCCAATTAAGAACAAGATTAGTTTCTTCACATCTCTATAAAACTTTGTCAAGGTTGTGCAAACAATTATCAAAGGAGGTTCCATAGACGGAAAAATCGTCCATGAATACTTCCACAATTTCTTCACAAAACCCATGAAAGATAGCAGACATACATCTCTAAAAAGTAGCAGGAGGATTACATAAACCAAAAGGCATACGCCTATAAGCGTAAGTTCCATAGGGACACGTAAAAGTAGTTTTATCTTGGTCTTGCGCTTTAACAGCAATTTGAGAAAACCCAGAATAACCATCAAGAAAGCAGAAATGAGTCTTCTTAGACAACCTTTCTAGCATTTGATCAATAAAAGGCAGAGGATAATGATATTTCTTAGTGACTTTATTCACCTTTCTAAAATCAATGCACATCCTATAACCAACTACTACTCTTTGAGGTATAAGCTCATTATTTTCATTAGGCACAACAGTAATTCCTCCTTTCTTAGCGACACAGTGAACATGACTAACCCAATTACTATCAGCAACTGGAAAAATAATACCAACATCAGGAAGTTTTAATACCTCATTTCTTACCACTTCCTTCATCTTAGGATTAAAACGGCGTTGATGTCCAACAACTGGCTTTGCATCAGGTTCTATATTAATAGCATGCTGACATATAGTACAAGAAATTCCTTTTAAATCATCAAGAGTATAACCCATAGCTCCTCGGTGTTTCTTCAATACTTTGAATAATCTTTCCTCTTCCTTTCCTGAAAGTTTAGAACTAATAATAACAGGATATATTTTCTTATCATCTAGATAAGCATATTTAAGATCATCAGGCAGAGGTTTTAAATAAAAGACATGATCCCCTTTAGGCGGTAGTGTGGTACCCAAATCTCCCACAGGTAAGTTATGCTTAAGCATCTCAGGTTGACGAAGGAAAATCTCGTCAATCTCATTTGTTTCTTCCATGAAGACCTCACTTTAGTGATCTTCCATATATTGCTACAAAGCATTGTTAGGATAAAGAGAAATAGAAGAAATTTGTTTAACTCTAAAATCCTCATTAGGCAATTCATTTTCATAAGGAGTTTTAGCAAATTTGGAAAAGTTAAACTCATAAGATTCTCCATAAAATTTAGTTAAAATTTTCTCCTTCTTACAATCTATAATAGCTCCACAAGTGTTCAAGAAAGGTCTACCAAAAATGATAGGACAAGTTTTACTAGCTTCCTTACCAAGCACTAGAAAATCAGCAGGATATCTAATCTTACCACAAAGAACTTCCACATCTCTTATAATACCAATTGGACAGACTGTCTCTCTATTAGCAAGGTGAATAACCACATCAATGTATTCAAGTTCACAAGGACCAATTTCATGCATAATTTCTCTGTAAAGCTCATAAGAAATAGCACTAGAACTTGCACCAATATCACATAAACCATAATAGCAATTATCACCAATTCTAACAGAAAGCACAGGGACACTAGCTCTCCTAGTTTTACCAGGATGTGAAACAATATTAGAAGCATCTTCACAAAATATAATGTGCCCGTCTTCTACATGTTTAGTGACAAGGTCTTTCACAATGGCTACTACAGGCTCAATATTTATTTGTTCACCAGGTTCTACAACTTTCTTTGTACTTTTGCTAACCACATTAGCTATAATAGAATGTTCCTTTACCTTAGAAGGAAAATGTATTTTCTCAATATAAGGTTCAGGCAAAATATGATCAACAGTACAAACTTCAATGTTTCTAGCAGGAACATGATTAACAATATCTTTATAAGGTGCATGGTACTTGTTCCACTCCTTTTTGGAAATTTTAATATAAGAGGAGAAGGCCTTAAAATAATTTGCAAGAACTTGAGAATCAAGACCATACTCAGTACTAATATTATGAAAGTCATCAATTCACCATAAAAGATTTAATGCATTCATAATCATAATTTATACCTGACTTTCTTCCTTTGTCATTCTCCCATGCTTTGGTATTTTCTTGAATACGGTCTAGAAGATCCCATTTAGCTTCTTCTTTCATACATGTGAATGATCCAACATAATAAGCATCTAATAAATCCTTATCATGAAGAGAAATCCTTCCATAAAAGTTATTAATAATAATATTTTTAGGGAGCTCATGAATAGGACATTTGAGCATTAGTAACTTCAATATCCCCCAAGCTTGGGCTGTACTCTCTCCATCACAGGGCCAAAAGTTATTATATTTGATTCCGGTCTTTATGAATCTCACTAGGAGGATAGAATTTAGAATAAAATAGAGGCACAATTTCCTCCCATTCCATAGATTGTCCATTCTTTAGTAGCTTATACCATTCTTTAGCTCTTCCTTTCAATGATATAGAGAGTAACTTTTTCTTAACTTATTCCGTTGTGATACCTGCACACTTAAACAACCCGCATAATTCATGGATAAAAATCAAGTGATCAGCAGGATGGACAGTTCCATCCCCAAAATAATAGTTATCAATAATATGATCAACAATTTTTGTAGGTATCTTAAAAGGATCTATCTCAGCAGGTGGTGGTTCATCTACTACCCTAGCAGTGGTAGTAGATTTCCCAAATAGGAAACCAAGTGGGTTATCCATATTGGAAACAAAGTAACAAACAGAAATAAATAATACTCACATTAGAAGATTCCTTTACCAGTTCCACTCTTTAATAGCGCTACACTCCCCGGCAACGACGCTAGAAAATAGTCTTGATGACCCACAAGTATAGGGGGTGTATCGTAGTACTTTCGATAAATAGGAGTGTCGATCCCAACGAGGAGCAGAAGGTGTTGACTAATGGTTTGGATCAGGAATTCTCTGCAAATACTTAGCAAATGGATTTTTAGGGGTTTTTGATTAAGGCAAATAAATAAAGTGCAAGTAAATAAAAGACAAGAATAATTGTAGCAAGTGGTCCAATCCTTTCTTCAGCAAAGGACACGCCGCTTATATTACTTATGAGGACCAAACGTTCTCGAGGACACATGGGAATACTGTCAAGTGCTTTCGCTTCATATAGTTGATTAATCTTCTTTGGTTGGATAAGTGTTGTGTGGGTGAACCTATGCTAATGTACCGACCTTAATTGGACTAATACATACTTGTGATTGTACCCCTTGCAAGCATCCGCTACTGCAAGCAAGTATTTAAGATAAAAATCTAACCACAACATTAAACTCTGAGATCCTGCACTCCCTTGTGCAAACGTTTCCTAATGAGGATTCAGGTTTCTGTCACTCCGGCAACCCCACAATTAGTAGCCAAATACACAATGCATTCCCCTAGGCCCATAAATGGTAAATTATCATGTAGTCGACGTTCACATGACACCACTAGAAGAATAGCACCACAACTTAAATATCAAACCATTGAATATTACTTCAACATAATTCCACTACTAACAACATGACTTCTCCCATGTCCTCAAGAACTAAACAAACTACTCACGAGACATCATATGGATCAAGATCAAAGATGATATAATGATGGATAACAATCTGAACATAAACAATAATTCAATGGTTTCGCTCAGTAGCATCAACTACAAAAGTATTCGACACCGGGAAAGTTTCCCCTAAGAACTATGCAAGATTGAACCCAATTGTTACAGCGGGATGGAGTGGTGATGATGGTGTTGGTGGAGATGGTGGTGATGATGATGATCCTGATGAAGTCTAGCTTTATGACGGTGTTGAATGCGACGATCTCCCCTCTCCGGGAAGGAATTTCCCTGGCAGAAATCTTCCTGCCAGAGAGTTCTTTATCTCTCTCTCTATATATATAGTTTCCGCCCCGCAGAGGCAGTGGAATCTTTTTGTGGTTGCTCCCCTTCATATTAGGGTTTCTAGGAGAAGATATAGGTGAAAGGGCGAAGCAGGAGGTGGGCCAGGGTGGCCACACCACCTGCTGGCGCGGCCTAGGGGGCCATGCCTGGGGGTGGTGTGGGCCCCTGTGGCCCATCTTCGCCTCCCCTTCTAGCTTCCTTCATCTGCTGGAAAAATAGGATTTTTCGTATATTTTTTGGAATTTTCTCATATTCGCGAATATTGCATCTAGACACCGCTTTTTCCATCAGAATCCTGACACCGACAGTTCATCCTCCAAAAAGTCATCCAACATGCAAAAATAGATGATATAACATAAGTATCACCTCTTAATAATAAATATGCCAATGAATAACATCAAATTATGATTTAAAATAGTGATGCAAAATGGACGTATCACCCGCGAGGGTCTCATCCCGGCCTGCGAGCTGGAGACAGCTAAGTCTTCGTTAACCACTGCGGAGGGGCTGATCGTGGCTCTGGAAAGGGAGCTCAAGGCCACGAAGGCGGAAGAGACTTTTTCGGAGGAGCGGGCCAAGGCTGTTGTGGTGGCGACGGAAGACAATCGGAAGGTTTACGATGCGCTTGTAGATGGTCTACAAGACCAGTTGACGGCCCTGCAGGACTTGACCACGGGTCTCTGCCGTCCGATTCTTAGTGAGTGTTTCGTCGACCTCTTTCATGTAGTAGAGGGTGAGTCCCCGAGCTTGTGATTCGCTTTGCCGGCGAGTCCCCGGGCGGGAGAGTCTCTGTGCCAGCGAGTCCCCGGGGGAGTTTTAGGATTGTTCCCTTCTTGGTTCTTACTTGACTTTTGTTTGTAGGGAAGATCTGTGGTCGGGATCTTGAAGTGCGGTCGTACAACGCCAAGAAGTGCATGTCCATGATGGTGGATTCGGCCGCACTCTCGATGACATGCATCCGCGATGTTCTCTAGGGGATCTCACCCACCGAGGTGATCCTGAACGAGCTGACGGAGGTGTGGCGCTATCTTGAGGAAGCTCTGACGGTGGTTGAGTGGATGGCGCGGTCGGTGTTTCGCTGCGGGGCCACGACTACGCTGAGTCTCGGGATCACACTTCCCTGAAGACTTCGACCTTGACGATGTCACCAGCGGATATCCGTCGGTGACCAGCTCGGTGGAGATCTCAGAGGTTTTGAAGATGACTGCGAGGGCAGCCACATACTCCGAACGGGTGCTAGCGATGGGCAACCTGCTGCCGTACCAGGAGACGGTGGTAGCGCCGAACGACCCCGAGCTGGTGCACCGCAACCTCAAATCGAAGCTGCCGTTCCAGTCGGCGATGGCAAAGAGCCTAACGATGTACCTAGTGAATCCATGGGAACCCTTCATCCGGTTCCACGGTGGTGGCGGTGCGTCGACCTCGAAGTCTGTAGAATAAGGATTTGCTAATGGCCTCTTGTGTTAGTAACAAGTAGATTTGTATGAATCCTTGCCTATGAACAATTTATTTTGCTGCTAAAGGAAGGAGGATATGTAGATTTGTATGAATCCATGCAAAATAAGGATTTGCTAATTGGCATTTTGTGTTAGTGGGCCACCCGGGTTATCCGGATAAGAGACATGCTATGAGAATACCCATATAGCATATCCCCAACAGTAGCCCCCGAAGAACTCCGAGATCTTGCGCCGTCTTGCCTCTTTAAGTGGAATGCTCTGTCTAGATGGATGTCGGCAAATTGTCAAGCAATATCTTGTAGTCCTCCCAAAGAACCCTGCAAGGTTTTTTCCGCCTTCAACTTGTAAGTCGGAGAATTGTTGAATCTTCCATCGTACTCTTCCGTAGCCGGACTGGATCCGTCCATGCCGGAATCTTCTGATGTGATGGTTCATCTGCCTATGTCAGCTAGGGCAACATAGACATAGGTCAGCAACGCCTCGTAACTCACACATGCATATAACGCAATTATGTCCGCTTTTCCCACGCGAGCGATACGAACCGTTGTCGGCCACGGTTGGGACGTGGTGAAATTTCCGCGCACGTCCGCACACACGTCGTCTACGCGGCAACATTCCGATCAAGCTGCACGAATCTCGATGCTGGAGATCATAAATAGTAACTGCGGTGGAAATTTTACTTTTTCACCTCATTCTCTCCTCGCATCATCTTCTTCCTCCAGCGAGCGCCCCCTCGAGCTCTCCGCGCACCTTTGCGAAAAACCCTAACTTCCCATCTCGCCAGTCACCTCCAAACATACGCAATGGCCAGCAGAAGCTCTACTCCCTCATTGGCAGCGTCGGGCGAAGCCACGATGAAGCCAGCGAGCTCCGTCGTCATGCCCCTAGAGGGCCTGGTCATCCCCGTGTTTGCGGTGGTCGAAACCACTGGCGGCGAACATAATACAGCGACGCTGGAGCTGCTGGAGGAGGACAACGACTCCCACAAAGGCGGTTGGCGCGGTTCGGACATCATGGACCGCGACATCAATGTGCTGATTGTCGTGGGCTACCTCCCCGCGATGGAGGGGCTCGCCTGGCGGGCGGCGCCGGCCGGCGAGGTCACACCTTCTCCCCAAGCCGGAGAAAAGGTGTACCTCAAAGCTCAATTGGTACGCGGAGTCTCCCTGCCCATCTATAACTTCGAGGGTACGTACAAGCGTCCCTACACTGTTGGCAATCTACAGCGGTGCGTGCAAGAGAAAGACGAGACATCTCGCGCCTACCTCTCCTGCTGGCTGGATATGAAGAATTCCTGCGCAGGAGTGCACGCTCAGACCGCCATGGACGCCTTCATTGATGAGTTGGAAAGGGGCTAGTTGCTCCGACATAAGCTGAAGCGCTTGCAGGACAATCACCAGTTTGACTTGAACCAGATGATTCAGTTGGCTAGTGATTTCGCAGCTGCCGACGACGATGCTCGTGGCTCTCTGCCGGCAACGGCCGTTCCAACTCAAGCTCGGAGGAACAGCAACACAAAGCGGAAAACCGCTCTAGAAGAAAAGCAATCTCCCGACATGGTCTCCATGACCTTTGTAGGACGAGGTGATGGCGGACAACGTGGCAGAGGACGGGGAGCTGGTCGTGGACAGCAATGAGGAAGTGAAACTACCTCGGCACCACTCCGCGTTCCCCAAACCTACGAAGAGTACCGCGATATGACGTGCCTTGTACACCTCGATGTCAACGGCATAGCCACCCATACCAATCGACACTGCAAATTCGTCAACGACCTCAAGGAAGACCCGGAGTCCGGCTACAAGCAAAGTCGGAAGAACAGACCGTGAGGCAAGGGCAGGGGAAAGAAGAAGGAGGAGGAGTCCAAGGATTCAAGTGACATGGACGAGGATGTTGACCCCAAGCACGCCGCCAAGAGCGACGATAAGGGCAAGAACCCATTCATGAAGAAGGCGTCAGTCTACCACACTTTCCTTGGCACCCCCACCGTCCGACAACAGAAGACCTCTATGAGGATACTGATGGCTACTCTACCCCCAGTTCCCCAGTACCTGCGCTGGTCGGAAGTTCCAATTACTTGGGACAGGAAGGATCACCCAGACCTCATCCCTACAGAGAACCAATACGCCATGGTCATCAACCCCTTGATTGACGGTGTGGAGTTTACCAAGTGTATGGTGGATAGTGGAAGCAGCATCAACATTATGTACCTGGATACACTATAGAAGATGAACTTGATGGAGGCAAACCTAAGGCAGACCAACACCACGGCATAGTTCCTGGTCGGGAGGCTTGGTTCCTTGGGTGCATCACACTTCAGGTTGCCTTTGGCGATGTTAATAATTACCTCCAAGAGCGCATGACCTTTTAGGTGGTCCCCTTCAAGAGCGTGTACCACGTCATATTCGGCCGCGACATATTCCACACCTTCATGGCCAAGCCATGCTTCGTCTACAACAAACTCAAGATACCCGGACCAAACGGTGTCATCATCGTTTCCGGAAGCTTTACCAAGGAAAGGGACTGCGAGATTAATGAAGCAGCCTTCGCGGAAGCTATCCTCTACAGCAAAGAATTCAAAGAGATCCAGATCAAGGTCGATGACTCAGAGATGCCCACGTCGAAGAAGCAGATCTCCGACTCCGCTCCTGCATTCAAGGCCGCCACGAGACCAAGCCGGTGGAACTTGTGGTAGGCGATGCCTCCAAGACCAACGCCATTGGGACGAACCTTGATCCCAAATAGGAAAGCGCGCTCGTCGAGTTCCTCCGTGAGAATAGGGACATCTTTGCCTGGCAACCTGAAGACATGAAAGGTGTACCTAGGGAACTTGCCGAGCACAGCTTAAACATTGATCCAAAATGCAAACCAGTGAAACAACCTCTATGACGCTTCGGAGACGAGAAGATACGCTCCATTGGCGAAGAGATAGCTAGGTTACTTAAGGCTAGATTTATCCGAGAAGTCCTTCACACCCTATGGGTGGCCAATCCTGTACTTGTCCCCAAAAAGGGAACCAAAGAATTAAGAATGTGCGTTGATTACACCGGCTTGAACAAGGCTTGCCCCCAAAGATCTATTTGCTTTGCCTCGCATTGACCAAGTCATTGACTCGACGGCTGGCTCGGAACTTTTTTGTTTTCTCGATGCATACTCAGGATACCACGAGATCAAGATGAGGAAGTCGGACCAATTGGCCACTTCATTCACTACCCCATACGGCACGTTTTGCTATGTCATGATGCCCTTTGGGCTGAAAAACACAGGTGCTACCTACCAGCGGACAATGCAACGTTGCCTTCACGACCAAATTGGTCGGAACGTTCACGCCTACATGGACGATATCGCGGTGTTGTCTAAAAAGTCAAACGACTTAATCTCCGACTTAAAATAAACCTTCGATAATCTCCGGAAATACAACATGATGCTTAACCCTAAGAAGTGCGTTTTCGGGGTTCCAGTCGGCAAATTGTTGGGCTTCGTCGTTTCCCAGCGTGGAATCGAGGTCAACCCAGAGAAAATCAAGGCCATCTTAAACATAAACCGTCTGACATGCCTAAAGGACATTCAACGACTAACAGGTTGTGTTGCAGCAGTTAGTCGGTTCGTTAGCCGACTTGGAGAGAAGGCCCTGCCGCTGTACAAGTTGCTGAAAAAGGCAGACAAATTCACATGGACGGACGAGGCAGATGCAACATTGAAGCAACTCAAGGAGATTCTTTCCTCAGCGCCCATCCTTGCAACACCCGAGCCTGGAGAGCCCCTATTAATTTACATGGCGGCAACCAACCGGGTTATCAGCATCGTCGTCGTCGTAGAGCGAAAGGAACTAGGCTATGAGCATGGAGTTCAACAACCAGTTTACTATGTAAGCGAGGTCTTGACGGAGTCTAAGCAGCGTTACCCGCACTACCAAAAGATAGCTTATGGAGTATTCCTTGCTTCTCGGAAGCTGAGGCATTACTTTCAGGACACCCAATCACAGTGGTGAGCAAGACTCCATTGTCGGACATCAGCAACAACAGCGACGCTATAGGAAGGGTCGCGTCGTTCTCGTTCCAACCAACACAACCGCAACCACGCGTGCGTTCGGGATCGATCGATCAAACTTCGATCTGAGGGTGAGAGTTTGTGTGACGTCATGATGACGTTCTGCTGGCGTCATCCTTGACCAAGTCCACCCTGTTGACTGGTCTTTGTCCATGTGGCAGATGACGTGGCCTAGGGCCCATGGGTCAGTGTCTGTGGCTAGGTAGAGTTGCGGTATAAAAAGTCTGTGCCTGTTTATAAAATAATTAAAACAATAGGAATCCAAATTTCAAATATTCCAGAAATAAAATAAAATGATTAAATCTTGTAAATTTAATATATTTTGTTTTATAAATCAGAAAAATACATATACTATATGAAAATGTTTAGAAAAATAAAATCTACAACTTAAAACTACTATTAAATATTATTATGATAATTATTTAAATAAATATTATTTAATAAATACTTTATCAAGTTTTAATACTTTGATAATTAATATTTTAATAATGGTAAATGTTAAAAATCTAAATAAAATACCAAAAATCTTAAAAAATAAGAATTAGAGTTTAAACTATAATCATGCATTATTATTTCTCTTAATTAAATATTTATTATTTATTAAGTATTTAAAGTAATAAACCTTGTTAAAATCATATCTTATTATTTATAAATCACAAAAATAAAAGTAACATACCAAAATGATCACAAAAATAATAACTACATGTTAAAAATGTGATATTCCACTTTTGAGTAAAATAAAAAGTTAAACACTTTAATAACTTGAATTTAAACCTATCTCCTTAAATAATAATTCATATTAAGATAAATAAAATTTGTAAATAATTCCAAAAATTAACTAATTAAGTCTAATAATAGTATTAGTCTTAAATACTAATTTTATGAAATCAAGAGGGTTTAACACATTTTAAATATACTTTTATTAAGTTATCCTTCAACCACCAATGCAGATTCTTTTATAAAAGGATTCTTATTTAATATAAAATCTCCAAGAATAATTGTAATGAAATAAAACCTATTCATGTACCTTAACCACAAGTTTATAAACCAATCAAAACACTATAAGTGAATCCAGAAATAGTAAATAATATTATTTACTTATCCATAAACCTTAACCACGTCTATATATAAGAAGGTAAATCCCTTTATACCATTATAATATAAATAAATCACTACTCCAATAAAAGTAATACCATTCTTAAGTAACTCTAAGAGAATAATACAAAGTGAACAAGATACAAGTATCACAAGTAATACACCCTAAGTCTATCTGCACTCTTAAAGTTACTTGTAGTTTGCAAAGCTATAAGTATGATACTAACTACTTTATTACATGTCTTATAGTTTACTTTGGTCTGTTATAAATAAGTTATAAAACATCTCAAGTCCAAACTATTCAAGCAAGCACAAACAACATCAACCACATCTAATTAACCACAAAGATTGATTAAACCTTAATAACGGAATCTTTTCTTCAAATATTATTCATTTTGCCACTTCAATTAACATATGACAATTAATAGTAAACACCTTACTTTATACTATACTTGTATAATAAGATTGTTAATACTTAAAATTCTTTACAAGTAACATTACTTGTAAAGTAAAGTTGAAGATAAACAATTAAGATGTAAACAACCTTGAGTAGCATTCCATACTATGTATTTTGTTGTTGTATAAATACATGTTGTATTCCACACACTCACAAGCCTTAATAAGAAGCACATGCATGAAACTTAATCTAAAAGGGCAACAGATTCCAAGGAAACCCTTTCTAGTATCCAAATCCTAGATCAACGTTATCCTTGCTCTCTTTAACCTAGAGTGTTCTCTGGATCTTGTGTAAAGAGTTGAGTTGTAACCTATAGTCATGTCTTGGACCTGCTATGTTTCTGTTGTACTACTCTGAGGGATGTAATACTAGTGAACAGTATTTCATTGGTGTTATGTCAACGACTATAGTGTAATAAATCATGCAGTGGTATGCTGGGTCACCGCACACAATTTCTAAGTTCATCCTTGCTGGCTCCGGCTTCGCGCTTGACGGTGAAGAAATACACAAAGAGATCTAGCCTAGGCTTAATCCCTAGGTAACCCTCGCAAGGCGCCGCGTAATTGCTAAGCGCTAAGATACTATTGGGAGAAAGGTTTTGGGGCTGTACTCGGTAATGGTTCAAGACGGCAAGGAAGAAGTTAGAGATGGGCAGGGAGACGCCGCGTACCAATTGAGATTTGAGGTACACCTTTTCGAGAAGGTGTGACCTCGTCGGCTGGCGCCGCCCGCCAGGCGAGCCCCTCCGTCGCAGGGAGGTAGCCCTCGATGATCAGCTCCTTGATGTCGCGGTCCGTGATGTCTGAACCACGCCAATTGCCTTTGTGGGAGTCGTTGTCCTCCTCCAGCATCTCTAGCGCCGCTGGATTATGGTCGCCGCCGGTGGTTTCGACCACCGTAGAGATGGGGATGACTAGGCCCTCTAGGGGCACGACGACGGAGCTCGCCGGCTTCGCCGCGGCTTCGCCCGACGCCGCCAATGAGGGAGTAGAGCTGCTCCTGGCCATTGCGTATGTTTGGAGGTGACTGGCAAGATGGGGAGTTAGGGTTTTTTGCAAAGGTGCGCGGAGAGCTCTAGGGGGCGCTCGCTGGAGGAAGAATATGATGCAAGGAGAGAATAAGGTGAAAAAGTAAATTTTCCACCGCAGTTACTATTTATGATCTCCAGCATCGAGATTTGTGCAGCTTGATCGGACGGTTGCCGCGTAGATGACGTGTGTGCGGACGTGCGCGGAAATTTATCCACGTCCCAACCGTCACCGCCAACGGTTCGTATCGCTCGCGCGGGAAAAGTGGACATGATTGCGTTCTCTGCATGTGTGAGTTACGAGGCGTTGCTAACCTACGTCTACGTTGCCCTAGCTGACATAGGCAGATGAACCATCACATCAGAAGATTACGGCATGGACGGATCCGGTCCGGCTACGGAAGAGTACGATGGAAGATTCAGCAATTCTCCGACTTACAAGTTGAAGACGGAGAAAACCTTGCAGGGTTCTTTGGGAGGACTACAAGATATTGCTTGAAGATTTGACGACATCCATCTAGACGGAGCATTCCACTTAAAGAGGCAAGACGGCGCAAGATCTCAGAGTTCTATGGGGGCTACTGTTGGGGATATGCTATATGGGTATCCTCATAGCATGTCTCTTATCCGGATAACCCGGGTGGCCCACAGTTGGTAGCATGGCCCATGGCCAGCTGGGTGGCCCAGTTAGATGGATCCAGAAGGGAGGCCCATGCCGGATAAAGGAAGGCTACGGTTAAGTCACCAGCGTACCCGGAGCCTTGGAGTACAAGACACGCAAGACTAGTAATAGACGGTGTAGGACTCTGTAACCTGTCCGGCTAGGACTTTTCCCTGTAACCCTAGGACCTGGCGACTATATAAGTCGGGCCTATGGGAGACTTTAGGGCACGACCAAGTAGCGATTAGCATACACCTTGCACAGCGAACCTATCTATGTAACTCGGCGTATTGCCATTATAGTGATTTATAGCAGGAGTAGAATTCTACCACCGTTGTGGGATCTAAACCTGGGTAAGCTGTGTTACCTCGTACCCGTCAACCGTCCGCCTTCCCCCACGTCTCTAAACACGCACTGTGAGGACCCCTCCATGGCGTACTCGTCGGCAATACCATGACAGCCATACAAGTTACTCTTGATGTAAATGTTAGGTTGTTAGCTCAACTTCATGCTAAGTGGGAAAGGGAAGCTGAAATTGATAGAAAAAATAGTGTGTGCACCATCAATAGAATGGAGACCACTAAACCACAAGAAGCCCCTATTCCTCCTCCTACAATGCCTAAGCCTAATGAGTCTACTCCTACTGATACTAAGTTTGATTTTTATATAGATGGTTGCAATATTTGTGAAGTGATTTTGTTCTTGCAAAAACTTGCTAGAAGTCCTGATGCTAGTGATATGCATGTTGCTTTCACCAAACACATTACAGATGCTCTTGTTAATATTAAGGAAGAGAAGCTAAAACACAAAGCTTCTATCCCTAGGAAAGTAGAAGATAGTTGGAAACCCATTATTAATATGCAAGTGAATGACTTTGATCTCAAAGCTTCATGTGATCTTGGTTCTAGTGTATCTATTATGCCTAGGAAGATTTATGAAATGCTTGATTTGCCACCTTTAGAAGATTGTTATTTGGATGTTCCACTTGATGATAATGCTAAGAAGAAACTAATGGGGAGTATTAATGATGTTCCCATCATGGTTAACAATGCTTATTACCCTGTTGATTTCTATGTTTTGGATGTTGAATACAATACTTCTTGTCCTATTACTTTGTGAAGACCTTTTCTTAGAATTGTTGGTGCCATCATTGATATGAAAGAAGGCACCATTAAATATCAATTTCCATTCAAGAAAGGTATTAAACACTTCCCTATGAGGAGAGATAAGTTTCTTTTTTCTCCTCCTTTGAAAGCAAGGTTTGATGATAATGCTTCCTCATTTGAAAATACTTGATTTCTTGCTTCTTGTGCCTAACTTAAAGGCGTTAAAGAAAAGTATTTATTGGGAGATAACCCAAGAATTTCCTTGAGTCTTGGAAGTTATTACTTCAGTAATGACCTCTCCTTATCCTTTTTGTTTGCTTTTTGTGCCAAGAATGACCTCTAATGAGAGGGAAGTAAGATTTAGGGAGTTACTGTCCCGAAACAGATTTATGTCCTCCACCATAAAAATTCATGAGGAGTCTACGTAAGTAGGATTGAGCTGAAAATTTACTAATAAATCTCCCAGTATGTTAGATAACTTTAGTTAGTTCAACACTTTTTTATTTGAGCAACATAAGATTTTCAAAAAAATCGGTTTCTACCTGTTGGTCTGTTTTGACAGATTTCTGCCATTATTTGCATTTGCTTCTTATTGATTCCTTTTTGAGTTCTCTTTTGGGGAATTGAGATTTTTGAAAGAGTTGCTACAGTATCATGTGTTTTTAGTGAAAAGTTTTGTTGTTCCAAAGCTAAACCCAAAGGTCTATTATCTTTTGAATACACTAATGTTGCTAATGAAGATTGTGTGAAGTTTTGTATGAAGGAAAAATTTCAGGTGTAGAGAGAGAATGATGTAATGAGATGAAGAATGCACAAAATCTCAAGCTTGGGGATTCCACACCGGTGTCACCCCAAGAAGTATCCAAGAGGTACAAGCGTCAAATCTTGGGGATGCCCAAGGCATCCCCTTCTTCATCAATAAAAAGCTCAGGTCTGTCTAGACACTACATTTTTATTGTTTCATCTACTATTGTGTTGTTCTTGGAGCATTTTAGTTTTTGTTTGGTTTGCTTAGTTTGTTTAGTTTTCTTGAATAAAGTAGTTTGGACCCCTGTTCTCGCTGTGTTGTTTTCAAATAAGTTGCTTGGTGTTGGAAAGGAGTAGGAAGTTCCTGCTTGATAAGTGCAAGAGGATCTTGCAATGACTGTGACTTAGACTTTAGCATGACATGCTAGGTGTTGTTTTGACCTTATGCTTAATGATTATTTTTGTATCATGTCTTGTTCCAAACAATTGGGATTGCTTAGTGTGCCTTGAAAGAATTATGCGTTGTTTTAGCATGCAAAAGCATAGTATTGTGGTATTCTCCTTTGATGTTTTGTTGGGGTTGACTTGGCACATGCTCACACCATGTTATGACTATGAACAAGTCACCATAGCCTCTATGATCATTTAGTCCTTGACTTGTAGTAACACTCTATGCTTTGATTAGTAATGTTTTGTTGCTCTGCATGATTATGGACATTATTGCTCTCTTAGTTGGTTGCTCCCAGTCTTTTGCTAGCCTCCACTTGTATGAGTAAGCTCTACTCATGCTTCCAGCTCCCAAGAAACCAAGTTATTCCAAAGTGTCCACCATTCCAAGTATATTCTTGTTTTCAGCTATCTTCCAATTAAAAGTATTTTTTATGTGGAAACTTAGTGATTAAAGCCCTCACAAACTTGATGGCACACTTTATATTCTTTGCCCCTAATAAACTTGAACCATTGTGTCATCTTTGTTGTATATGATTACACTTATATGTTGGAATTAGCAGAACCGTGCTGTCACGGGGAACGTTTTCAACATTGCACTTGTACTTTGTACACAGTTGATATCATGCTCTTTTCTCTATGGATGTCACCAGTGTGAAATAAAGAGGATCTTGTAAGTCCATGGAGTTATGTATTTTGTGTTAGAGAAACGCCCAGGCCGCTAGTCTAAGCCATGCCTAATCATGGTGGAAACTTGCAGCATCACCATAATGAGCTATCTGTGAAGCATCCTCAATAAAAAGCTATGCACATAGTAAATAAAAAGATCGCTGAGATGCTCATTGTCTGCTTGCCTTGTCATTTTGGTTATGGGATAGCTCCTTTACCATGTGAAAGGGGTACCCCGTTGGCGGTTCTCTATGATACACATGTACTTAATATGAAAAGAACCTACAGGTGACTGAAGTTGAGTAGCATGAGGTGTGGCCCTCGTATTCAAGGGACTTGAGAGTGCCAATTTATACTTTGTCAAGCATATACTCCATAGTTTGTTCACTTTAACCTTAACCACTTTAAGATGCTTATGGTAGGGGCAATGAGGGCTGAAAGCTAACAAGTACCATAATTTATGGAAGCTCTTTTTGAAACTTGACATCTCTGCTTCCCTTTATGAAGGGCCTTTCTTCCACTATTATTGAGTCTCCACCTTCTACCTTTAGGCACCATTAAGAGAGCATAGTTATCATTCTTTGTGCAGTGTCCGAAAACTTGTTGATTGATGCATATTGTGATATTGCTTGTTCTTGTGATATTTGTATCTAGTCACTCTTATGAACTTTGAAGGTGTCCTATGCATATATTTGCTACTCTATGAGGGACAGCAGAATGCCACTATGCCATGTTTTCTTTATGTGAAACAAACAAACGTTTTTAAATGCATCTTATTCATGATCTTTGTTTGTAGCCTTTCATGTTACATGCATAGTTACTTTGTCTTATTGTTAGAACTCCATCTTTCATGCACATGTTTAGAGTTCTTTGATCCTAGCTTTCAATGCTTTCAAATGGTTTGATCTTGGTTTTCATGGTGCATGTCACCTCAAAAATTATTCTTTTATCACTTACCTACTCGAGGACGAGCAGGAGTTAATCTTGGGGATGCTTGATACGTCAGAAACGTATCTATATATTTTGATGATCCATGCTTGTTTAGTATCTACTTTGCTTTGCTTTGTCTACACTTCGAGGTGTTTTATATCTTTTCTGGAACTAACCTATTGACAAGTTGCCACATTGCCAGTTGCATGTTTTCTTCTGTTTTGGTTTCAGAAAGGCAGAAAATTAATATTCTCGGAATTGGACGGGATAAAATCCAAAGTCAATATTTTACCGTGGGCAACACGAAGTCCAGAGGAGAGACGGAGAGGCGAGACAGGGCCTCCACACACCCCCTAGGCGTGGGTGGGCCCACCCCGCGCCTGGGTAGGGTGTGGGCCCTCTGGCCGCCTCCCAGCCTCGCCCCTTCGCCTATAAGAAGCCCCCTATACAGAAACCCTAGGCAACCCGATCAAAACTCCACGAAACCTTCTGTAGCCGCCGCCACCATCGTCCCTAGATCGGGGGGATCTGAAGCTATTCCCGGCACCCTGCCGGAGAGGAGATCTGTTGGAATTATGCCCTAGAGGCAATAATAAAGATGTTATTATTATAATTCTTGTTCATGATAAAGTTTATATTCCATGCTAGAATTGTATTAAGCGGAAACTTTGATACTTATGTGGTTTATGAACAACACCGTGTCCCTAGTATGCCTCTATGGACTAGCTCATTGATTAATGATGGTTAAGGTTTCCTATAGACATGAGTTGTCGATTAATAATGAGGTCATATCATTGGGAGAATGATATGATGGACAGACCCAAATTAAGCAGAGCAATTAGATCGTGTCATCGTGTTCATCTTTGCGAAGCTTTTTCTTATTTCAAATATTGTATTCCTTAGACCATGAGATAATGCAACTCCCTGGTATCGGAAGAAAGCTTTGAGGTCATCAAACGTCATCCTATGAGAGGGTGATCATAAAGGTGTCTCTCAGGTGATCGGAAAGTACTTGTTGGGTTGTATGTATCGAGATGGGATTTGTCCCTCCCAAGTCGGAGAGATATATTTCGGGCCCACTCGGTAATCGTTATCAACACCGCTTGCAAGCACGTGGTTAAGGAGTTAATCACAAAGTGACATCGGATTACGGAACGAGTAAAGTACTTGTTGTGAACGAGATTGAACTAGGTATGCCGATACCAACGATCAAATCTCGGGCAAGTAAAATATCGCGTGACGAAGGGAATATATATATGGGATTAATTGAATCCTGGCATCGTGGTTCATCCGATATGATCATCGATGAATATGTGGGAGTCAATATGGGTTTCCATATCCCGCTGTTGATTATTGATAGAAGATCATGTCCGCATATTCTCAAACCCGTAGGGTCACACACTTAACGTGCCTCGACGCTAGGATAGAATGGATAATTGGTTTGTGAGTTATTGTTCGGAGTCTCGGATGAGATCCATGACATCATGAGAGGTTCCAGAATGGTCTAGAGAATAAGATTCATATAAAGGAAAGCAGTTTTTGGATTTCGGAATTGTTTTAGAATGTTCGGTATTGTACCGGAAGGTTCTAGAAGCTTCTGGAGTGGGACCAACGTGGCCCCACTTGTCGGAGGGGGGCGTGTGCCTAAGAGGGAGTGCCCTGGACGCATTGGGCCAGGGGAACAAGGCCCCATAGGCCCAGCCGGCCAAAACCCTAGGGAAACCCTAGGGGGGCCTTCTAGAAGGGGGAGGGAAGACTTGCCCCCCACTCCACCCTTGGGGCCGCCTCCCTAGGGCTTGGAGGAGGGGGAAAGGGGGCCGGCCAGCCCTCTATACAAAGAGGGCAGGGGTGCACGCTCCTCCCACCCCTCCTTGAACCCTAGATGCCTACCTACTGCCCTCCAGATCTCTCTATCTCCCGACTGCGCATAGGCGAAGCCCTGCCGCAAAAACTCTCCACCTTTGCACCACACTGTCATGTTGTACATCCAATCTATATCTCCACCCCACTTGATGGACCGAGGAAGGAGGAGACGTCACGGTGCCGTACGTGTGCATCACTCGGAGGCGTCGCCACTTGCGGCGTTGGATCGGATCGGATCGCGAGGAGGAGAAGGCTAGTACGACTACATCAACCACGTTCTGTTGAACGTTCCTCTGTGCGATTTCTTCAAGGGTATGAAGATCTCATATATCCCTCTCGTTGATTGCATCTCCTAGATTAGATCTTGTCTTTCCCGTTCGCATCCGTAGAAAATTTTGATTTACTATGCTGCGAAACCCTTCAGTGGTATCAGAGCTAGATCTATGCGTAGATGTGTTTCACGAGTAGAACGCAACATGCTTGTTGCGGGCGTTGATGTTTTCTGTTGCAATCCTCTTATTGTGTACTTATTATGACGCGGGATAGTGAGATCGAAGAGTTCTAGGCCAACTTTACGCGACCTCGTTCGCGAGACCGGCTCCGCACTTGATGTGTGGCTTGTTCCACACATGCGGTTGGTGGATGCCAGTTTCTCTCACTATAGTTGTCATGGGATTTACACCGGATGTTGGCAACCATAATATCACCGTTGTGGCTTTCCGTAGGTAAGAATCGTTCTTAGCTTGTTACTCCCATAAGCCACGTAAAACATGCAACAACAAAGTAGATGCGTCTAACTTGTTTTTGTTGGGAGTGTTTCTGTAATATGGTATGGCCAAGATATGATGTGTATGTTGTATGCAATGATCATGTTTTGTAATATTTCACAACTTGCATGTCGATGAGTACACAACCAGAAGGAGCCATATGGTTGTCTTTATAATTGTGTATGACCTGTGTGTCAACTTCTTATACGCCATGTAATAGCTTTACTTTATCGCTAAGTAGTTAGCAATAGTTGTAGTTGCTATTCGTGGTGGAGGAAATCATGGTGGAGTGATGGATATCATGCTGGCACGCACAAGATGAAGATCATTGCGTGGAGATTGGCTATACCGTGTCACGTAAAATTATATGCATGTGATGTTTATTCTTTTATGTATCTTATTATGCTTAGATCGCGACGGTAGCATTATAAGATGATTCCTCACTTAAAGATCAAGATAAAATTGTGTTCTCCCCATGTATGCACCGCTAAAAGTTCGTGTTCAAGCATCTCGTGATGATCGGGTGCTATAAACTCTACATTCACATACAACGGGTGCAAGCCGCTTTTGCACACGCCAGTAAATACTTGGGTTTGACTTGACGAGCCTAGCATGTATGCATATGGCCTCCGAACACAAGAACTGAAAGGTTAAGCATGAGTCATATGAATGATATGATCGACACTTTGTTGTCCACCATTGAAACCACATATCTTCTCGTGAAGATCGGATGAGGTGTGGTGAATTTGGATCATGTTCACTAAACAACTTGAGGGATGTTGAATTTAGGGAGTTCATCTAGTAATTTGATTAAGTTGAACTAGTTATCATGAACATAGTCTAAATTTATAACACCTCCTGTTCGGCTAATGCCAAACCTAAAGAGAATCGGACAAAATCAAGTAGAAGCGACATAGAAGGTGCAGGGTGGAAGCAAAGGTGGAAAAACGACCACGGAATAACATTACACCCACGTACCCACGATATATACACATCGAATACATATACATACAATATATATATAATCAAATAATACATAAATAAAAAATACACCTTGAAACAAATTAGAGCGCCAATCACGACAAGATACAAATAAGAGATCCAAGAATAAAGAAATCAAGAACGGCCCACGATGCCCCAAAACCCCGCCAGGCTAACCGCAAGGAAACTCACGCTAACTGATCTCAACTCAAAACAAACAAAAAAACAAAGGGCAAAAAAAAAAAAGAAGGAGGTCAGTAAGAGGGCCGGACGGCGAGGCGGTTAGAATTAGGCCCCTACGGCTACATAGTATGGTGGGTGCGGCGGTGGGATGCAAAAAACACAACAGAGACTACATACGACCGGATGCGCTATCGAGAGGGTAAGAAAGACCTATCCCGGGATCAACCGAGGCCCAACACCAAACAAACCCAAAATGTTGTTTTCGGCATAAGAGGATGGGCACCATAAGGCCCCCAAACCTCATATATTTATATGAGACTAGATTTTAGATGAATATGGCCCCAGATTTGTTATTATATTATAATATTAGGTTTAGGGGATATAGGTTGACACCCCAGTCACATTATTATAAATGTGGGTATGGAAATATTATGGGTTCGGTAGTTGACAAGAGGTTCACACGTTCTATTCGACGATCGGTCTCGACGGGACCATTCTCGAGTGGTCGAGTGTGTCTCGGGTCTGTCTTGGATCTGGTTGGGGATCGGTTCGTCACATCGATCTCGGGTTCTCGGTCTTCGTTTAGGTCCGGTGGACGGGATTGAAGCGGGTCGGGTGGACGGTCGTGGTCGGCGTCCGTCAGGTGTGTTGGGTCGGTCCGTTCTCCTGCGCCGGTCTTTCTGGCGAGAGGTTGCTCCGTGTCGGATCGGTGGGGGAAGTCCGACACGGAATCAGTGGTCTGTGGCGTTGAGTGTTCGGTTCGGGGCTCGGGTCCCTTCGGTGGCGGCCCGAGGGGGTTCGAGGCGGGCGGGAAAGAGTCGCTTCCACATACATAAAGGAGTCAGTCGGGACGAGATCTGGGCGGTGGTTCTATCTTCCCAGACGGCATGACCCTCGCGATCACACACCAGACACAATCATTCAAAGGAACAACCTCCCACAAACTTGACCTGACAGGAGGAGGCCATTACCACTACCGCTGGCTCGATGAGGAGCGTAAACCACCAAGCATAAGAGTGGCTCGGAAAAACACAACGAGGGACACGGAGAACAAGGCAGGCTGCGAAGACAGGAATCAAAGAAGGACAACAAAGCATGAGACACGGAGACAAGGCACGGGGGAAGACGGCAAAGGAGGAGAAGGAGGCGGGCCCCGGAAAGACCACGCGAGGCGCGGAGGGGGGCCAAGGAGACGAGGAAGAGACGGAACGGGGACGGAGACGGGGCGAAGGTAGACGGGGAGGCCAAGGGGAGAGGCAGGGCACGGCGGGAGGTGGTTCCGAGCCGAGGAGGGGAGGACGCGACGCGGAGTGAGAGAGGGAGGGGCGAGAGGGAGCGCGGAGAGAGGAGTCGCGGGTGGTGGAGGGAAGGGCGCAGAGCGGAAGGAAGGAGGGCGGGGGGCCGTGGGGGGGCGAGGCGCGTTGACGGCCCAGGCGAGGGCGGGGCGAAATGACGAGGCGAGGCGGTGGAGGCGGGGGGCGGGCGGGCGGGCGCTACGGCGCGAGGGGGAGGAAAAGGCTGAGTAGAGGAGAGGAAGAAGAAGGGGGGGTGGGGAGAGGGAGGCGAAAGGGAAAGGGGGCAAGGAGGAAGAGAGAGGAGAGAGAGGAAAGGTGGGGCGGGGGAAGGGGGGGGGTGGGCAACAGGGTGGGGTGGGGGGGGCATAGGTGGGCGGGGGAGGGGGAGGTGCTAGGGTGTGGGTATGTGTGGGTGTGTGTAGGGGGTGGAGGGTGTGTGTGGTGTGAGAGGAGAGGGAGGGGTGTGGTGGGGGGTGTGGTGGTGGGGGGGTTGGTTGGGCGGTGGGGGGAATGATAGGATAGGATGGGGTGAGGAGGGAGGAGGGAGGGGGGGAGGGGGTCAGGTAGAGGTAGATTTAGAGGTGGACCGATTTAGTTTTTCGGGGGTGGTCGGGGTCGCCGGCCCTGCTCTCGACCGCCCCACTAAAATAATAAATATTTTTATTTGTTTTACAAACATAAACAAATGATGATGATACGATGATGCAATGCACAAATTCAACGCGATTTTCTAGTAGTGGTTTTGCGGGATGCCACAAAATTGTACTTGCAAATTTTGTAGATCAAATGGATAAGTCCAACTTCAACTTCAACGTTTTTCTGAGAAAGAAAAGCTTAAGAACAATGGGTCTAACTTCACCAACTGGTTCCGCAATCTGAGAATCATTCTCACTGCGGACAAAAGGACTATGTCCTTGAGAAAGCGCTAGGTGACGCCCCTGCTGTAGATGCGCCGGCTGATGAAGAAGCTGTTTATCAGTCGCGCAAAGATGATTATGGTGTGATTAAGAGCACCATGTTGTTTGCTATGGAATCGGACCTTCAAAATCGTTTTGAGGAGTTCGTCGGGCCCTTTGAGATTCTTGAGGAACTAAAAACCATGTTACAGACTCAGGACCGTTCTGAGAGATATGAGATCTCTGAGAAATTCTTTAACTGCAAGATGGAGGAAGAGAGTTCCGTTAGTGAACACGCCATTAAGATGTCGGGCTACACTCAACGTCTTGAGCAACTGGACTGCAAGATTCCAGAAGAGCTCAAGATTGACAGAGTTATGCAATCACTCCCTCCTAGCTACAAAGGTTTTGTAATTACTCATAATCAGATTGGTTCCAGTGATATGATCACTGAGATCTTCACTAAGCTGAAAGATGCGGAGGTGGACATCAAGAAAGATAATCATGTGTTGATGGTCAACAAGCCCCCCAGCTTTAAGAAAGTTAAGGGTGCAAAGAAGTCCTTCAAGAAAGGCAGCGGCAAGCGCTGCCCTCGCGAGAAGAAGCTCAAGTCTGGACCTAAGCCGGAATCGAGTGCTTCTATTGCAAGGACAAGGGTCATCGAAGCGAATCGTCCAAGTACTTAGCGGACAAGAAGACTGGCACCATCAAAGGTATATTTGATATACATGTTATTGATGTTTACCTTACTAGCGCTCGTTGTAGTGCCTGGGTATTTGATACTGGTTCAGTTGCTAATATTTGTAACTCGAAACAGGAGCTACGGGATAGAAGACGGCTAGCGAGGGATGAGGTGACGATGTGCGTTGGCAACGGATCAAGAGTTGATGTGATGGTCGTCGGCACGCTCTCCTTAGTTTTACCTTCGGTATTAGTTTTAAACCTTAATAAATGTTATTATGTGCCTGCGTTGAGCATGAACATCATATTTGGATCGTGTTTATTATAAGATGGTTATTCATTTAAATCGGAGAATAATGGTTGTTCTATTTATATGAGTAACATCTTTTATGGTCATGCACCTGCTATGAATGGTTTATTTATTCTGAATCTCGAAAGGAATGAAACACACATCCATAACATTGAGGCTAAAAGATGCAAAGTAGATACTGATAATTCAACTTATTTGTGGCACTGCCGTCTAGGTCATATTGGTGTAGAACACATGAAGAAAGTCCATTCTGATGGACTTTTGGAGTCTCTTGATTTTGAATCATTTGACACGAGCGAGACGTGCCTCATGGGCAAGATGATCAAAACCCCGTTATCCGGAATAATGGAGCGAGCAACGGACTTGTTGGAAATCATACATACCGATGTATGCGGACGAATGAGTGTTTCGACGCGCGGTGGATATCGCTATTTTCTCACTTTTACTGATGACTTAAGTAGATATGGGTATATCTATTTAATGAAACATAAATCTAAAACGTTTGAAAAGTTCAAAGAATTTTAGAACGAAGTGGAAAACCATCATAACAAGAAAATTAAATTTCTACGATCCGATCGTGGAGGTGAATATTTGAGTTATGATTTTCTCACGCATCTTAAATCAAGCGGAATCGTTTCGCAACTCACGCCACCCGGAACACCACAGCGCAATGGTGTGTCTGAACGCCGAAATCAAACTCTATTAGATATGGTGCGATCGATGATGTCTCTTACAGATTTTCTGTTATCATTTTGGGGTTATGCATTAGAAACAGCTGCATTCACATTAAATAGGGCACCATCTAAATCCGTTGAGACGACACCGTATGAAATGTGGTTTGGTGCTAAACCTAAGTTGTCGTTTCTTAAAGTTTGGGGATGCAAAGCTTACGTCAAGAAGTTGATGCCGGACAAGCTCGAACCCAAAGCGGAGAAATGCGTATTCATAGGATACCCTAAAGACACGATTGGGTATACCTTCTACCACAGATCCGAAGGCAAAGTGTTTGTCGCAAAGAACAGATCCTTTCTTGAGAAGGAGTTTCTCTCGAAAGAAGTGAGTGGGAGGAAAGTAGAGCTAGACGAGGTTATTGAACCTTCTCTTGAGTTGGAGAGTAGCGTAGCACCTGAAATTTTTCCAGTGCCGTCTGCACCAACAATAGAGGAAGCTAATGACAAGGATCATGAAGCTTTGGACGATGCTACTACTGAACATCGCAGGTAGACAAGGTCACGTGCCCCTCCTGAGTGGTACGGTAACCCTGTCTTAACTGTCTTGTTGGTAGACAACAGTGAACCTGCGAACTATGAGGACGCAATGATGAGCCCAGACTCTGAGAAATGGCTAGAGGCCATGAAATCCGAATTGGGATCCATGAGCGAAAACCAAGTATGGACTTTGGTGGACCCTCCTAGCGACCGAAAGGCCGTTGAGTGCAAATGGATTTTCAAAAGGAAAACAGACGCAGATGGTAATGTTACTGTCTATAAAGCATGGCTTGTCGCGAAAGGTTTTGGACAAGTTCAAGGTGTTGACTACGATGAGACTTTCTCTCCCGTAGCGATGTTTAAGTCCATTCAGATTTTATTAGCAATTGCTGCGTTTCATGATTATGAAATATGGCAGATGGATGTCAAGACTGCGTTCCTCAATGGCAACATTGATGAAGAGTTGTATATGATGCAACCCGAAGGTTTTGTCGATCCTAAGGATGTTGATAAGGTGTGCAAACTTCAGCGTTCCATTTATGGACTAAAGCAAGCATCTCGGAGTTGGAACCTTCGTTTTGATCAGGTGATCAAGAGCTTTGGATTTGTTCCAAATTTCTATGAAGCTTGTATCTACAAGAAAGTGAGTGGGAGCTCAGTGAAATTTTTACTACTATATGTGGATGACATATTGATTATTGGAAATGATATTGATATGCTTAACGATGTGAAGAGTTATTTGAACAAAAAAATTTCAATGAAAGACCTAGTAGAATCTGCTTATATATTAGGCATCAAAATCTATAGAGATAGACAAAGACGCCTAATATCTTTAAGCCAAAGTACATATCTTGACAAAGTTCTGAAAAGGTTCAGAATGGATAAGGCAAAGAAAGGTTCAGTGCCCATGTTGTCAGGTAAGATATTGAGCAAGGCTCAGTGTCCAGCTACGGTAAACGATAGAGAAACCATGAGCAAAGTGCCTTATGCCTCGGCCATAGGTTCTATCATGTATGCCATGCTGTGTACTAGAACGGATGTGTCCATTGCTCTTAGTTTGACGAGCAGATACCAAAGTGATCCAGGAGTGGAACACTGGACAGCCGTAAAGAACATCCTAAAGTATTTAAATAGGACTAAAGAAATGTTCTTGGTCTATGGAGGTGATGAGCAGCTCGTCGTAAAAGGTTACGTCGATGCTAGTTTCGACACCGACCCGGATGATTTTAAATCTTAGACAGGATACTATTTTGAATGGAGGAGCTGTGAGCTGGAGAAGCTGCAAGCAAAGCGTGATCGCGGGATCTACAGTAGAATCGGAATACATGGCTGCTGCAGAAGCGTCAAGTGAAGGAGTTTGGATCAGGAACTTCATCACTGAGCTTGGTGTGGTTCCAAGTGCCTTGGACCCACTAGAGATATTGTGCGACAACACTGGCGCCATAGCACTGGCTAAGGAACCAAGATATCATCCAAAGACCAAGAACATCAATCGCCGATTTCATATAATTCAAGATTATATAACAGATGGAGATCTAAAGATTAGCAAAGTACATACGGATCTGAATGTCGCGGATCCGTTGACTAAACCTCTTCCACGAGAAAAACATGATCAGCACCTTAATGCCATGGGTGTTAGATTGTTACCAGATGTAAACTAGATTATTGACTCTAGTGCAAGTGGGAGACTGTTGGAATTATGCCCTAGAGGCAATAATAAAGATGTTATTATTATAATTCGTGTTCATGATAAAGTTTATATTTCATGCTAGAATTGTATTAAGCGGAAACTTTGATACTTGTGTGGTTTATGAAAAACACCGTGTCCCTAGTACGCCTCTATGGACTAGCTCTTTGATTAATGATGGTTAAGGTTTCCTAACCATAGACATGAGTTGTCGATTAATAATGAGATCATATCGTTGGGAGAATGATATGATGGACAGACCCAAATCAAGCAGAGCAATTAGATCGTGTCATCGTGTTCATCTTTGCGAAGCTTTTTCTTATGTCAAATATTGTATTTCTTAGACCATGAGATAATACAACTCCCTGGTATCGGAAAAAAGCTTTGAGGTCATCAAACATCATCCTATGAGAGGGTGATCATAAAGGTGTCTCTTAGGTGATCGGAAAGTACTTGTTGGGTTGTATGTATCGAGATGGGATTTGTCCCTCCCAAGTCGGAGAGATATACTTAGGGCCCACTCGGTTAACGATATCAACACCGCTTTCAAGCATGTGGTTAAGGAGTTAATCACAATGTGATATCGGATTACGGAACGAGTAAAGTACTTGCTGTGAATGAGATTGAACTAGGTATGCCGATACCAACGATCAAATTTCGGGCAAGTAAAATATTGCGTGACGAAGGGAATATATATATGGGATTAATTGAATCCTGGCATCGTGGTTCATCCGATGATCATCGATGAATATGTGGGAGTCAATATGGGTTTCCAGATCCCGCTGTTGATTATTGATAGAAGATTATGTCCGCATATTCTCGAACCTGTAGGGTCACACACTTAACGTGCCTCGACGCTAGGATAGAATGGATAATTGGTTTGTGAGTTTTTGTTCGGAGTCTCGGATGAGATCCATGACATCACAAGAGGTTCCGGAATGGTCCGGAGAATAAGATTCATATAAAGGAAAGCAATTTTTGGATTTCGGAATTGTTTCGGAATGTTCGGTATTGTACCGGAAGGTTCTAGAAGTTTCCGGAGTGGGATCAACGTGGCCCCACTTGTTGGAGGGGGAGTGGGCCTACGAGGGAGTGCCCTGGCCGCATTGGGCCAGGGACACAAGGCCCCATAGGCCCAGCCGGCCAAAACCCTAGGGAAATCCTAGGGGGACCTTCTAAAAGGGGGAGGGAAGACTAGACCCCCACTCCACCCTTGGGGCCACTGCCCTAGGGATTGGAGGAGGGGGCAAGGGGACCGGCCAGCCCTCTATATAAAGAGGGCAGGGGCGCACCCTACTCCCACTCCTCCTTGAACCCTAGCCGCCTACCTGCTGCCCTCCAGATCTCTCTCTCTCCCGATTGTGCGTAGGCGAAGCCCTGCCGCAGAAACTCTCCACCTTTGCACCACGCCGTTGTGCTGTAGATCCAATCTATCTCTCCACCCCACTTGCTGGACCGAGGAAGGAGGAGACGTCGCGGTGCCGTACGTGTGCATCTCTCGGAGGCGTCGCCACTTGCGGCGTTGGATCGGATCGGATCGCGAGGAGGAGAAGGCTAGTACGACTACATCAACCACGTTCTGTTGAACGTTCCGCTATGAGATTTCTTCAAGGGTATGAAGATCTCATCTATCCCTCTCGTTGATTGCATCTCCTAGATTATATCTTGGCTTTCCCGATTGCATCCGTAGAAATTTTTTATTTACTATGCTGCAAAACCCTTCAAGATCATCCCGGAGGCCTTCTTCTCTGGTATGAAGCGTGAGTAGTTCCACCTTGGACTACGGGTCCATGTAGTAGCTAGATGGTTGTATCTCCTCCTTGTGCTTTCATGTATAGACCTTGTGCTTTCAAGATCTAATCTATTTGAAATCATGCATGTTGTGTTTGCGGGGATCCGATGGATATTGAGATTACTATGTCAGATTGATTAATGGTTTTGTCTATTTGATACTATCATGTCTGTGTTGTTTGTGATCTTGCATGCTCTTCGTTGTTAGTAGCTATCTTGGCCAAGTAGTTGCTAGTGACTCCAAGAGGGGGTATTTATGCTCGATAGTGGGTTCATGCCTCTAGTTTCCAAGGGAAGTGACCGAAATCTCTTCGGTTGTAGAAGTGTTGTTGCCACTAGGGAGAAAACAATGGTCTCTTGTTCATGGAACAAGTGGATTGTTTACCTTACACACTTTGCTTAAAGCAATTGTCCGTTGCTTGCAACTTAATACTGGAGGGGGTTCGGATGATAACCTGAAGGTGGACTTCTAGTCATAGATGTAGTTGGATGGAAGTCTATGTATATTGTTGTATTGCCCAATCGAATCTCATAGGATATTTTTGTCTAGTATTGCATCGTTATGCCTTGCTCGGTTCCTGTAAATTTCCCTGCTGTAATTTGTTTACCCTTCATGCCATGTTGTTTATCTAAGGAGAGTACCTCTAGTGAACTATGGACCCTGGTCTAATCTTTACCATTGATACATATTCCACTGTTACTTGTTTACTTGTTGCAAACCATCATCTTCCACACCATACGTTTAATCCTTTGTTACAACAAACCGGTGAGCTTGACAACCTCACTGATTCGTTGGGGCAAAGTCTTGAGTTTGTGTTGTGCAGGTTTCCACGTTGCTTGCAACACCTGTGTGACGTTTCCTTCCTCCTACTGGTTCGATAACCTCGGTTTCTTACTAAGGGAAAACTTGTTGCTGTGCTGCATCACACCTCGCTCTTGTGGTTTCCTGACGAAGCACTGTACATTAACGCAGTGCCATCAGACTCGTACTTGATGTTGTGGCCGCCGATTTCGACGGCCCACTTGGCGACTCTCCTAGTCGCCTCGCGGTTGCGGATGATGTCCTGCAGTGGCGCGGATGAGACGACCGTTATTGGGTGCTCCTGGAAGTAGTGCGGTAGCCGTCGCTGGGCTCGGAAGATCGTGTATACTAGTTTCTGGTACTATGGGTAGCGCTATCATGAGTCCGTGCGGACTTCGCTGATGTAATATACCGGGCACTGTAAGAGGCACTCCTTGCCCTCCTCCGGCTGCTCGACGACCATGACGGCGCTGACGACTCGCTTGGATACCGCGACGTAAACGAGCATCGGCTCGTTGTCGACGGGGGAGGCAAGTAGGGGCACATCGAGTAGCACTTCTTTGAGTGCACTGAGCGCGCCGTCCGCCTCCTTGTCCCACTGGAACATGGGGTTCTTGCGCATCAGGCAGTAGAGAGGCATTGCCTTCCCACCTAGCCGGGGAATGAAGCGACTGAGAGCCGCGACTCGCCCGGCAAGCTTCTGGACGTCGTGGAGGCACTCGGGTTTCCCAAGCCGTACGATTGTGTCGATCTTGGTAGGGTTCGCCTCGATGCCTCTCTTGGAGACTACGTACCCCAGGAGATGTCCGGTGGGCATGCTGAAGGTGCACTTTCCTGGGTTGAGCTTGATCTTGTACCTCCGCAGGTTTGCGAAGGTTTTAGCCAGGTCGGGGAGTAGGTCGCTCTGTCGATTGTACTTGACCACCACGTCGTCGATGTAGACGTGGATGTTGCGGACAATTTGGCTCGCGAGGCACTTCTGCATGCACCGCTGGTAGGTCGTGCCGGCGTTCTTGAGGCCGAACGTCATGGTGGTGTAGCAGTAGGCGCCGAATGGCATGATGAATGCCGTCTTCTCCTTGTCTTTGACCTCCATCTTGATCTGGTTATAACCAGAGTACGCGTCGAGGAAGCACTCGACTCCAAACCCGTGGTCAAATCGATGATCTGATCGATGCACAAAAGGACGAACTGATCCTTTGGGCAGGTGCTGTTGAGGTTGGTGTAGTCGATACACATTCTTCAGGTCTTGTTCTCCTTCATGACCAGGACTGGGTTTGCCAGCCACTTGGAGTACTTGATTGGCCGGGTGAAGCCTGCATCGAGTAGACGCTGCACTTCTTCGGCGATTGCTCGGTGACGCTCTTCATTGAAGGGCCACAAACTGCTTGACAGGTCGCGCTTTGGGGTCAGTGTTAAGCTTGTGCTCGACGAGTTCCCTCGGGACACCTGTCATGTCAGATGGCTTCCATGCGAATATGTCATGATTCTCATAGAGGAAATCGACGAGCGCGCTTTCCTATGCAGGGCTCATGCCTACCCTGATGGTGACCGTCTGGCTGGAGTCGCCTGGGACCAGCTCGACGGTGCGGGTGTGCGTGGTGGCATCGAACGCTGTCGACCCGGTGCTCTCCGTGTTGGGTTTCTTCAGGATTGTGGGGTCGTCTTTGTCGACTCCACTCGCGTATCTGGCGAGTTCCTCAGCGTGGTTGGTCTCCACGGCGATGACGGCGTCCGCAAATTGTGCGCCTTTTTCATCGCACTCGATGGCCATGTTAGGGTCGCCGTGGACGCTGATGATGCCGCATGGTCCTCGGAGATTCATCATGTTGTATGCGTAGTGTGGTGCTGCCATGGATTTGGGGAATGCTTGTTGCTCCAGGACGCAGTGGTAGGGGCTGTTGAAGTTTACCAGCTCAAAGACTATCCGCTCGGTGCGGAAGTTGGCTGGTGTGCCGAAGGTGAGTGGCAGCGTCACCTTGCCCATCGGGTATGCCTTCTGACTAGGGACGATGCCGTCGAAGGTGGTGAGAGTCGACTCGATCATTGACAGTGGGAGCTGCAGTCGCCTGGATGTGTCTAGGTAGAGGATGGTGTGTCTTAGGGAGTCAGTAGTCGCCCACTTTGGGCTTGACTACCAGGGCCACTCGCCCGGGGTACTCGATTCGTGGCGAGTGATCCTCGCGGATCCATGAGATGTGATGCTCGGACCAGTTGAGGAAGCGAGGGACGTCGACCTAGGACACCGCGTTGACGGCGACTGCATGGGCGAGGACCTTCTCCTCGCGCTTGGTGCCGAGCCTGGTGAAGGTGTGTAGCGAGCCGAGGTTGTTTCCGAATGCCCCGACGTTTGGCGGGTTGTTGTTGGGGTCCTCCCTTGCTCGTCGTGCCTTCTCGATCTCCTTCAGAGAGTGGCAGTCGGCGGTGGTGTGCGTCACGGGTTTCCCCTCCCTACTGTGGAAGACACATGGTTGGTCGAGGAGAGCTGTGGGGTCGAATTTCGGCCTCGCCCGGTAGTTTCTGTTGTCATGGTAGTTTCCTCCATCGCGGCGGAAGCTATTGGGTCGCATGGCACGTAGCTGGCGTTGGCGACGAAGTCGACTCGCCCATCACCACGACGCTTGCCGGTGAGGCGAGTGTTGCTGTAGCACAGCTCGCGCTGCCTTCCGTTGTCGTGGTCGCTTGGGCGGCGATTTCCACCCGACTCGTTGTCGGTTTATTGGTTCAGGTCTTCCTCCGTGTATCGCTTGGCGATCTCGAGGAGGTTAGGGATGTTGTCGAGCGTCTTGTACACCCTCTTGATCTTGGAGACCAGTGGCTCGTATCAGCACGAGTTCTTAAAGCAATGGATCGTCGTGTCAGGGTGGATGTCGGCGACATTGATCCATAGGTCCTGCCATCGTTGGACCCAGTGGTGGGTTGACTCGTGGGGTCCCTAGATGCATCGCTCCAGGTCCTCGATGGTGGTGGCGCGGGTGTATGAGCCCTCAAAGTGCCTGACAAAGGCCTCGCGCATGTCCTCCCATGAGTTGATGCTGTATGGGGGAGGTTGTTGATCCATTGCCGAGTCGCTCCCTCCATCATCAGGGGGACGGCGATTCCCATCGCCATGAGGTATGTGTCCAACCACATCGCTGGGTCATACGTAGGGTCGTACTTCTCGATTTTCTTCGGCGCTTTGAAGTTGGCCGGGTACTTTTCGCCTCGGATCATTGGTCCGAAGCACTGGGGGCCGACTTGACTGAGGGATCCCCTTGGCTCGCCGTTGCTGCGGTTGGTGAGGGTGTTCCTCAAGTCGTTGGGCTGGCGTGCGCGCCAGGTTTGGTTGTTGATGATGTGGTTCCGCGCGTCGATCGGCTGCCTGTTGGTCGCGACCATGTTGTTCAGCGGTCGCGGGTCGTTGGTGGAGAGTGCTGGGTGCATGGCTTGAGGTTGATGCTGCAGGGGCTCGGGAGGCGGACAGTTGAGGGTGTTGGCCATCGTTGGGCAACCGCTCGAGGCCGCCCTGCTCCCGAAGGAGCGGGAGTACATCCGTCCCTGCGAGTCGGCTCCCGCGGTTTGTTGCTCGATAGTCTTGGCGAGTAGGGCCTAGGCGTACTTTATTTGCAGGGCGCCTTATCCCATGACGTTGAGGTTGGCGACTGTTGTCTGTCCCGCGATGATGTTGTCCATCAGGGTGGAGTACAGCGGGAGGCCGTTCGCGTCCCTCTCTTGTGGAGAAATGAGGACTCTCGGCTGGTTGGGAGGAGGCATGCGGCCTGGTGGTGGTGGGGGGGAGCTCCACTCACTGGTGCTCCTGGTGGCGGACGGGCGTTGAAGCTAGGCGATGCGTTCTCGCAGATCACACGCAAGACCGGCGAGCGGGATCGTTGTCTTCTTCGAAGTTCAGGGCACGACCCTGAACGATAGGGTTCAGGCGCGTCCTGATGCGGCGCTGGTGGTAGAGCGATAGCTCGTGCGCCGTTGCCTGCTCGAGGCGAAATTTTTCGCGCTCGGCTTGCTCCTTGCGCGCTGCTTCCTCCAGGCGCAGGCGGGCTTCCTCGACCTCTATCGCCGTTGCGGTCGGCGGGATTGGCGTGAAGGGGTCTGGCAGGGCACTCGTGCCGCTCGCCATGTAGGTCGCGATGAAGTGACCGGGTCCGGCGTGGAGATCGCCGGAATTTTCCGACCCGAAGTCAGAGTCGAAGATCTCGAGGATGGAGGAGTCCTCGAACTCCCCCGCGTTGGAGACTCACGCGATGGAGCCTTCTGGTGAAGCGGCGGTGATGGACCCGGCGAAGACAGGGGTTGCCGAGTCGGTGTCGTCGTGAAGGGCTGCGTCGTCCGCGGCCGCGTCAGTTTTGACCACGTTGCTATTGGCCGAGTCGTACTCGGAGGTGATGCGGTGGATGGTGCGGACCTGACTCTCAGAGAGCCGGTTGCATGGTGGTGATTCTCCGATGAGCGCTGAGTCTTCAGAGATGATGACGTCCGTGAAGCCGACGAAAAGGTTGATGGTGCCGACTGGCATGATGACGCTGTGCGTGACCGGGCGTGACGTCGAGACGTAGCTGTTGGGCAAGATCTAAAGGATCTCGCTGCACGCGATCATGCGGCCGATGGCGATCGGCCGGTTGATTGGCAAGTAGGGTCTCTCCGCAGAACTTAGGCCAGACCGGCTAGGCCCCACGGTGGGCTCCACCGTTGTGGGAATGGCCACGGCAGATGCTGCGACTGGTATCGAGTAGTAGTAGGAGGGGCAAGGGCAGCCAGCCATCTGCGGTGCGAGATAAGAGCCGAGATACAAGGCTTTACCCAGATTCGGCCCCCCGAAGGTTAAATACCTACTCCTGCTAGATTGTATTATCGAGAGATTACAAGGGTGGCGAGCTCAGCGGCTAGGCGACGAGTCAATGGGGTGTATGATAGAACATGAGTACAAAGAGTACCCTAGGGAGGTTTATATAGGGGTACGTCGCTAGGGTTTATAGATTTCCAACCGAGTCGGTTAAGGACTCGAAGGGTTTGACCTAATCCTACTGGGCCTAGCTACGCTTCTGGGCCTTTAGCTTCCAGTCGCCTGGCTCCTTCTTGGGTCGTGATCTAGTCGCCGTCCTGCAGGACCACTCGCTGGGAGTCAAATCCAGTAGGGAACGTCCGTTGGGCATACCCTAATCGGCATATCCCCATCACGTAGCCTCCGTCGCGCATCTACCCCCATGAGTACCGGGAGGTCCTGGCACGGGCTACGTCGAGGACGCTTTCACCGAGGCCATTGCGGTCAGCGCGTAGGACGAGGACGCCTTGTGGAGCGTCTACCAAGAGGCCGTCCAACTCACTGGCCTAGTGGCGTAGGCATACGCCTAGCTGCCTCCACCGCCGCCGTTGCCGGGATGGGCACCACCGATCGCTCTAGAGGTAGGGATGGAGATAGCGCACCTCCACCACCGTATGGCGTCGTCGGCGGTGTGGCCTGGACAGGTGATCGACCCACCCATGCCTACGCCGGTTCCGGGCCTGCCATCGGCCAACCTCTGGACGCCGTCGGAGTACATTGACCTCGACCCCTAGATGGACACGCCGACGCCGACACGCGAAGATCGGTAGCGGCTTGGGCTAGGGCTAGTTTAAATTTCTTTTTTATATTTTAATTGCAAATTACATATATATTTATACGAAGTTTGCTAGTTTTAACGCAAATTTTGTCTGTTTGAATTTAACAAAATCATGACCCTATTTATTAGACGTGCATAAATGGATATCGACACTGGACTGGATGCGGCTAGCCGGACAACGATCAAAAGTGACAGCGACCTGAGGTAAACAGATAGAATCGGACCGGGTCGGCAGTTTTGGTCGATCCGGTGGTGCCTTTACCCGTGACTTCGTTGAAAAGCAGCTTAATCCAAGTCGAATAATGCGGAAAGCTTAGTTGGAGAGAGGCAGCGGAGTCCGCCACAAGATTTTATCAATAATAAAATACCGTGCAGAAAGCGGCCGGCCGGCCGGCAAGCGGCGTGCACGCACGGGCGCCGCGAGGTTCATTTTCTGCACTGCAGCGAGACAGCGAGTATCTTTCCGCGTATTTAAGGCGGAAGATACGAGCCCATCCGCCCATTTATACACACTCGAGTGCTCCGTCGATCCCACAGCGGAGCCAATGTACAGCGTTGCTTTCAGTTCAGGGGGGGACCTAGCGGCCGGCTAGGATCCCATGATCGCGTCCACCCCAGCGACCTCTCCTCGTCACTCGCTTGTTTAATTCCCAGCTACTGCCCCGCCCGGCCCGCCTGCACGAGTGGATCGATCATTAGGGAGGGGGGCGCACACGAACTGTGTGTGATCATTGCTGATTAGTACTCTCGGTTAGGCGCTGAAAGCGCTCCCGAGGAAGATTCCCACGCTAACATGATGTATATGGAGCGGCTAGGCTACGATTCTGATTTGTGTGATGGGGATCTGCCTCCTTCCTGCTCAATCTATTTCTATCTTTAAAAAAATACTAACAATCTAGTTGCACGGACAGCGACACATCTTTCCCTGCCATGATGATTTGAGGCTAGTTGGGCAAAAATTTCCACCTCCTAAATGCCTATTCATAAAATCCGTGAGGTGATCGCAACCCTCCCCGCCACCACCACACCGTCACAGCACCATTGGGCAGGGCAGGGTGCCCTTGGTGGCGGCGTCCACTACCCGCGCGCCTGCCCGATACACGGGTTCGGGTTCTTCAGCAGGGCAGGAACATCATCGCTTTCATCTTGACATTGCGCGGATGCCGGCCACATGCCATGCTATGCGTGGGCACGGGGGGGCAATCTAGCAGGAGCCGACGTGCGCGCAGCGCTAGCGCGCGGGGCCATGGTGCCATGGGCGGCACGGGCTTGGGTGTCCACACGGACTAGCCTAGGGCCCCCCTAGGGTAGGTAGAGGGCGGATGATGAGCATGCAAATTCATTTTGGTTTGGGCTATGAAAAATGAAGAGAACAACATGCACACATTTTTTTTTTGTAGGGGTATTTTGCTAAAATCAATCCAAAAGCTAAGGATGAGGAAGGAAGGAAGAGGAAGATGTGAAAATGGCCCAATGAAGACGAACTCGAGGAAGATCTAAAGTCGAAAAACGGATTCTTCAAGTGTTATTATTACCTCGGATATATATATGTCAATTCGTATTGGAGCTACATTGATGTAGCCCGACCTACTATTGTTATCACATCAAGGTCTCTAACACACGGCAAGTCGTCGTGGACTCCAAAGGTAAATCCTATCCTCTATGAGATCTCGCTTCCTACCATATTGAATGGTATACTACTTCATACTCCGTCCAATGACCATGATCGGTTCACATCGACAAGTACGGAGGCAAGGGAGGAAGCCTGAAGCATCAAGCCCGACAAGACGGAGGCTTGGAAGAGGAGACGGAAGAAGCAACAGCAGCAGCACCGGAATCTCCGGCCAAAAGACCAGAGTCTCCAGCCAACTACATCGGAATCTCCGGACCATCTTCGGACCATCCTCCAGACCCCAGCCTAGGACAATCTGTACACCACTCCGGAGATGACACCTGAGACAGACCGGAATCTCCGGCCACACCGGAGTCTCCGGACCCTGCACACTGGAGTCTCCGGCCTATGAAATGGGCCTTCGTGCCAACAGCTAGGCCCTTGGCCCATGTACCCCCTTATTCCGTCCAAACCCTAGTTTTATCTCCGAACTACCCCTTGTTTAGTGGCTGGACTATAAATAGATCCCCCACACCTTCATGTATCCTTAGGCATAGATGATAGACTAGAAACCCCAGAGAGTATTATTTATAGTTTTGTCTCATCCCCTTATAAGGGGACCGACTATCGTTACCAACCTCGATTGGACTTTGCATCACGCCTCCATCGTTGTACAAGGCCTTGGAGTCGGTGTCTCTTCTCCAAGATGTCAAGACCCTCCCCAAGATGTTCTTCTCTCTCCGATGTGGATTGAGGGAGCATGTTGACCAATTTTTCCTTGCAAGGATTCTATCAGACCGGTGGCCGCCGTTCAGGAGCAATCGGCCTTGTATCGTATGAGTTTTGCGTGTGTTCATCGTGTTCTTTACGAGGTGTGTGTTCGCTTCCGCTACCTTATCCCTTTTTCTCGCTTTCCCATCGATTTCCTCGGAGATTCGTGAAAGATCGGGCCACCCTAAGGGGTCACCCCTAACATACATTGAATGCAATAGTTCTCGTAAAGGGAATGGGGTGCTATATCATGACTATAGAAGACTAAATTTACTGCGTCTGTGATTAGTAGCTGTGACTGTGAGCTTCAGGCTTGGATCCTTTGCAAATTGGAATAAGTAGCCGGAAACACATGGACATGGGATCGACTTATCCTTTCAAAGAGTCTGTCATTTTTTATTTCCAGAGGCACCACAAGAAGATGTACAAGCTTTCTAATTATGCGTGGGTGACCAGAGGGGATTAAAGCATTGATCATATCAAGTATGGTATGATTAGCGATAAGAAGGAATTTAATTTTAACAAACCATGGGTGAGAGAACCAGGCAGTTCCAAAAAAAGGATAAATAAAAGCATATGCATTTCATCTTCAACATGAGCAGACCTACCTCAACATGCGTCAAAAAGTTTGGAGTGTTTTTTGTATGGAAATGGATGTTTGGAGAGTATGCTGGCATGTGTACATGTGGGGAGAGCTTGACAAAGAAACATCAATGCAAAGGTTTGAACTCTTGACACCATGGTCTTGTTTAGCCAGATCGGGTTGAGCAAGTTGAGATGTGTTGTGGTGACACACCAAAATGTATCTATAAATTTGAAGTTTAGTGTGTTGTTTCCATTGATATTTTCATGATTATAATGGTTTCTTTAATTTTCTTTAATTATTGGGATTTTCTAGCAAAGTAGCATTTATTTTTATCTATAATACTATAAAGTACAAAAGACCTTTTTGTACTTTGAGTTCCATGAACCATTCAGTCATGAAACAAATCATGAGAAATATAATATTCCAAATTTTAGAAGGCGAAGAGACCCGACACAACCCATAAGCCCAAAAGGCAACCAAAATGCATCAAGGCGAGGATACCCATCAGGGGGATCTAGAGCCTCGGATGTGCATTCTTTGTCCATTACCTTTGGTTTCTCCCTAAAACCCCATAAATATAACCCCTCCGATTATTCTGCAAGAAGGAGGGTAGTTTTTATGGACACCGAAGAAAATAGAGGTTATGTGTTCCGCCTTCAGAGGAGAATCATACTAGAAACCGCTAGTGAATTTGCCTTTATTCGCATCTTCTCCACCATGGCTTTCTCATTGGTCTCACCATAAATACACAGTTACCCACCCCATGCATAATGTGTTTGTGACACTATCTTGATCATATATCTCTTAGTGTGATATACATATGTTACTCTCCTTTATGATCTTCTGGCTATTGGAATGTGAACCATGAGTTGCTGACAAAATGGCCTAAAAGGATGTAGTTGTTTGTGATCCGAATAAAGTTGATTTGATCACCTCATCGTATCATGCATGTTGTTGGTTTAGGTTGCGCCTGGGGTGTTTCATGTTTGACCTATATTTGATTGGTAATATTTATTTCCAACTTTTTTGCCATGAGGAAAAATAAAAAATATATAAATAATTGGCTAACTTTAGCGTCTTGAGATTTGGAATAATTCCTTGGATTTATATGCACGGTTGAATCCATATGAAATATTTAAACTGAAGTTTGGTATTTCTATTCGAAAAATTCCAAGCATTCTCTTAGCGGTGAAATTTCAATATAATTGCTTGTAGCGTTAAACTAGTCCTTCTGGAAACAATTAGAGACTTTGTCCTTCGGTTTTGCTTGATTGGGTTTTGTTTCCACTAATGATAATATACAATTTTTAAACCACGCTTGACTTGAAAAAAAGGCGGCGTTGTAAATTGAGTCATTATATTGAGCTTTCGAAAGAAAAATGGGCAGGTCTCGTATTTCGATACGTGGAAACTAATGGGCTCCTCGACCTCCTACAACGTTTACACCTAAGATACGGGCCCAACCACCACGATGGACCTTATATATTAACTGTGTTAGATTAGATACCACCTAAGATACGGGCCCAACCAGTTTAATGGACCGTATTACTTTGCACAGGTGGGTTGTTCGGCCCATGTCTTCTTCAAAACGATCGCCAGGTTCTGTATTGAGCTCCGAGATAGGCCCAAAGTTGGTTAAACTGAATCGCCTCGGTTGGTTCTTCGTGTTAGCTGTGGCCGCTGGCCGTACCCGTGTAACCGACACGCATGGTACGTTTAGTATTAATTTTTTGGCAGAAGAACACGTAGAATCGTACTTTAATGGCGAATCGCAGCGCGTCTAACCCGTCATTATTACCCCGCCCACGATGGATCGATAACCACCACGACCAGGAGCAAGCAGCTTTCGCCCTCTCGCAGCGCCTCCCGGCCGGCCAGCCGGTCCCATCCTCCTCCTCCTCCTCCAGAGTGAGTACGATTCTGACAGCGGTACGGTCACATCCGCCCGCACCGCACCGCACCGCATTCCGCTCTGGCAGCAGTACGGTCACATCCAGTCCCCGGCGCGGCTCGCCTCGCCACAAAAGCGGGTGCGACCCCGGCCGGTCGATCCGTTCCAGCGCCAGCCCCTCCCTCACGCGTCGATCGTGTTTTGTCGCTTTTGCGCTGCGAGGAACGGGGCATGGGGACGGAGAGGGAGTGGTCACCGCGAGGATCGGCCGGCGACAGCTACGTGCCGGACGGAGAGGCCATCAACATGGCCGACGATGGCGACCGAGCCGTTGCACTCCGCTTTCCCGCGGCCGCCGCCAGAGATATGGCAAAGACCGGGCCCATCCCCGGAGCCCCCAGCCAGAGATGGCCGGGCCGGGCCCCACTGCGTCAAGACCGCTTGATCTGCTCCTATCAGTTTCAGCTCGCCTGCATGCCTCCGAATAGTAACCGCGCCGGACACGAGTCACACAGTTATCCGGATTTGAGAATTAACCAACGGCGTGCGCGTGTAGGTTCCTGATTAGCGCCCGCTTTTGCGTTTTCGACATTAGCGGCGCTCGCGGAGAATCGTTGGCCTCTCTAATCATGCTAACATTTTGGGAGATTTGGAACCAAAGAAACGCGAGGGTGTTTCGCAACACAATGCCTACTTTACTAGTACTTCGTAAATAAGTGTATTTCTAGTTTTTGACTAAACTAAATTTTATTAAATTTGATCAACTTTATTATGGATAAATATAGCAACATATATTACATTAAATTAACACATTATGAAACTAAATTTGAAAATATATCTATCGGTACCAATTTAGTGTCATAAATATTGCCACATTTTCCTATAAAGTTAATCAAACTTTATAAACTTTAACTTAAGACAAGACTAAACGTACATTTATTTGTGAACAAAGAAAGTACTGTATTTGATAAGATTAAATTCGAGACGGGTTTATGGAGTGTGATCGGCTGCTAAGAACTTGGCGTCAATTAATTATGCCGCGAGAGTGGGGTTTTGGTATCGAGTTTCGTCTCGCTTGTAACCGATGTAAAAAACCTCTCTTAGTACTATTTCAATAAGATGAGGGAAAGATTTTTTTTCCTCCGTTTTAAAAGAATTAATAGCGGCGTACAGTGCCTTTCAGTGTTTTGACAAACGCGAGCTCTACAGAACAACGCACTGGTCACTAGCCAGTCATTCGGAAACTCACACGTGGGAATAAAGAGGGACAGGCGCCTGGAAAGCGATCGAAGCAGCAGCAAGGCTTGTTGATGCTAAATAGCATTTCGCCTTCACTTCCGGCCGTACATGCGCACCGACGACGGACAGATTCTACAGCGAGGTAACCCTGTGGCCTGTCCCGTTTAGGAGCGGCCTACTGTACTAGTAGCCGCCACGCGCGCGGCTGTGAGCGACGCACCGCCCTGATTTTTACGCACCATTAGTTTGATCGATCGGATGTAGTGTGTCACCGGCTAGATGACGAACTGATCACCACCAGACATATGATCCAAGCGATTTTAATCTCGGTTGGGAATCCATATCTACGGGTCTTGTCGGTGGCACATGATGCAAGTGAGAGATATGGAATCCGCAATTCAGCACGTGGTTAGTTTGTTTGGTTCAGGGTCAAAAGTAAAATACTCCATCCGTCTAGAAAAAGATGCTATCTATATTTATATGTATTTATATACATTTTAGTGTATAAATATATAGGAATCTATAGAAATATAAGAATTCTTTTTCGAACAAAGAGAGTAGTACTTCAATTTTATATACTCCCTCCGTCCATGAATATACGTCTTAGGCTTTTCAAATTTTAGATCAATCTATATACCAAATCGTGTCTAGATTTATCTAAATTTTAACAAATTTAAGACATCTATTTTAGGACGGAGGGAGTATGACAAGTTGGCAACTAAGCAGGTTAGTATAAACTATTGTTTGTGACGATATAAACATGGAGTAACCAGGGTTATCATAAAGCTGCTTATATATGTGTGGCTTTAGCTGCTTTAATTTTACAGCTAACTTTTTTTTAGTTGAAAAGACACTGACCGACTGCGTTAACTTAATTTTCAATCAAAAATATACTCCCTCCGGCCCATATTAATTGCGCACATTTGTCTAGATTTTAATGAATCTAGACCTTATTTAATATATAAATCCAAGTCAATTAATATGGGTCGAAGGGAGTAGATATTTTGTGGGTTAAACCTCTAACCTTTCCTAAACCGTTAACCAACCACATCCTAATGTTCGAACTTAAGTGGAGATTTGGTACCACACACCATGATGAGTGATGAGTCCTGTTTGTTTTCTAAATAAGAAAATCATATTTCTGAGTTTTAAAATGTTTTGAAGACAAATAAGGATGTAGCTAGTGATGTATACCAGACAAAGTGGAAATAATGTGTATTTTGAGCTAAAAAAATGAGAAAATTGTGAATTTGAGTATTTTCAGATCTTCAATATTTTTGTGTAGCCCATAGAAAAGGAGTTTTGCATTGCGATTTTACATGCTTATAATATATCACCACTACAGGAATGGCCATATGCCCCGACGGCCGTCCGCTAAGCGGCCGTCATGAAGACCGCACTGTGCCACCCAACTGCCAGCCTCGGTACAAGCCGTCGGCCAGTAGTATGCACTACACCGACGGTCACCTCGCCAGAAGGAGGCCCTCGGCGTAACCGGACGCATGGCACATGCCGGCCAAAGACGGACGGCAGCTAACGGTCTGCCGATTAGGCCGACGGCCTCGACATAGCATACGCCGACGCCACCCCTACACCAAAGAAAGCACGCCTAACGATCACCCTCGCGTAGCCTTATGTATTTTTATTTATTTATTATTTGTATCAATTATTTATATTTTTTTATTAATTGGATAATTTCGCATCTCTGAATAGCTACACGCCCACATGAAATGTCGCTATAATCTTCTCACACCCCGAGAAATTTCTATATGTTTGTAAGTGTTATTATCGCATGTGGTTCTCAATAGCACTCACCACGACCACATGAAATGCTTGCATGTGTCTCCGTCGCATGCATGCGCCTAACCTAGAGGCGAAGGTTCCAGACCAGATAAGGGGGAATCTCCCGCTTATGTGAAACCGGTAGGATAGTGCCCCAACTTGTGAACTAGCATGGTTTTACATCACCCTATGACCTAAACAAACACAAAACAAGAGAGAGCTACTGGCTACCCTCCGAGGAACCTCTAGGGGTAGACGATCCGAGTGTGCACAGAGATCGTGGTTTCACGGAGGAAGACCACGAGAATATCTAATCGACGAGAACTTGCATGTGTCCCTAGCATATGTGTGTGAGTGTGGTGAGAGGTTGGTATAGGTGCTTGCATGTGCCCCTCGCATGCATGCGCCTAACCTAGAGGCGAAGGTTCCAGACCAGATATGGGGAATCTCCCCGTTTAGGTGAAACCGGGTTGGATAGTGCCCCAACTTGTGAACCAACATGGTTTTACATCACCCTATGACCTAAACAAACACAAAACAAGAGAGAGCTACTGGCTACCCTCGCTGAGGAACGTCTAGGGGGTAGACGATCCGAGTGTGCACAGAGATCAGGGTTTCGCCGGAGGAAGACCACGAGAACATCGGAATCAGACGAGAACTTGCATGTGTCCCTAGCATATGTGTGTGAGTGTGGTGAGAGGTTGGTATAGGTGCTTGCATGTGTCCCCCCTCGCATGCATGCGCTCTAACCTAGAGGCGAAGGTTCCAGACCAGATAAGGGGAATCTCCCGCTTAGGTGAAACCGGGTAGGATAGTGCCCCAACTTGTGAACCAACATGGTTTTACATCACCCTATGACCTAAACAAACACAAAACAAGAGAGAGCTATGCCGGTCTACCCCTGTCAGAGGAACGTCTAGGGGGGTAGACGATCCGAGTGTGCACAGAGATCAGGGTTTCGCCGGAGGAAGACCACGAGAACATCTAATCACGCAGAACTTGCATGTGTCCCTAGCATATGTGTGTGAGTGTGGTGAGAGGTTGGTATAGCTTGCATGTGTCCTCCTCGCATGCATGCGCCTAACCTAGAGGCGAAGGTTCCAGACCAGATAAGGGGAATCTCCGCTTAGGTGAAACCGGTAGGATAGTGCCCCAACTTGTGAACCAACATGGTTTTACATCACCCTATGACCTAAACAAACACAAAACAAGAGAGAGCTACGCCGGGCTACTCGCCGAGGAACGCCTAGGGGGACGATCCGAGTGTGCACAGAGATCGTGGTTTCACGGAGGAAGACCACAAGAACATCGGAATCAGACGAGAACTTGCATGTGTCCCTAGCATATGTGTGTGAGTGTCGTGAGAGGTTGGTATAGGTGCTTGCATGTGTCCCCCCTCGCATGCATGCACTCTAACCTAGAGTCGAAGGTTCCACCAGAGCAGGGGGAATCTCCCGCTTAGGTGAAACTGCAGGATAGTGCCCCAAATTGTGAACCAACATGGTTTTACATCACCCCTTGACCTAAACAAACACACATCAAGAGAGAGCTATGCCGGGCTACCCCTGTCATAGGAACGTCTAGGGGGGTAGACGATCCGAGTGCACAGAGATCGTGGTTTCACGAGGAAGACCACGAGAACATCGGAATCACGAGAATTTGCATGTGTCCCTAGCATATGTGTGTGAGTGTGGTGAGAGGTTGGTATAGGTGCTTGCATGTGTCCCCTCGCATGCATGCGCCTAACCTAGAGGCGGTTCTGACCAGAAGGGGGGAATCTCCCTGCTTAGGTGAAACCGGCAGGATAGTGCCCCAACTTGTGAACCAACATGGTTTTACATCACCCTATGACCTAAACAACAAACACAAAACAAGAGAGAGCTACGCTGCTACCCCTGTCGAGGAACGCCTAGGGGGTAGACGATCCGAGTGTGCACAGAGATCGTGGTTTCACGGAGGAAGACCACGAGAACATCTAATCGACGAGAACTTGCATGTGTCCCTAGCATATGTGTGTGAGTGTGGTGAGAGGTTGGTATAGGTGCTTGCATGTGTCCCCCTCGCATGCATGCGCTCTAACCTAGAGGCGAAGGTTTCAGACCAGATAAGGGGAATCTCCCGCTTAGGTGAAACCGGTAGGATAGTGCCCCAACTTGTGAACCAACATGGTTTTACATCAACCTATGACCTAAACAAACACAAAACAAGAGAGCTACGCCGGCTACCCTGCCGGAGGAACCTCTAGGGGTGTAGACGATCCGAGTGTGCAGAGATCGTGGTTTCACGGAGGAAGACCACGAGAACATCTAATCAGACGAGAACTTGCATGTGTCCCTAGCATATGTGTGTGAGTGTGGTGAGAGGTTGGTATAGGTGCTTGCATGTGTCCCCTCGCATGCATGCGCCTAACCTAGAGGCGAAGGTTCCAGACCAGATAAGGGGAATCTCCCGCTTAGGTGAAACCGGTAGGATAGTGCCCCAACTTGTGAACCAACATGGTTTTACATCACCCTATGACCTAAACAAACACAAAACAAGAGAGAGCTACTGGGCTACCTGTCGGAGGAACGCCTAGGGGTAGACGATCCGAGTGCACAGAGATCGTGGTTCGTGGGAGGAATACCACGAGAACATCTAATCGACGAGAACTTGCATGTGTCCCTAGCATATGTGTGTGAGTGTGGTGAGAGGTTGGTATAGGTGCTTGCATGTGTCCCCCGCAAGCATGCGCCTAACCTAGAGGCGAAGGTTCGTGACCAGTATAAGGAGGAATCTCCCGCTTAGGTGAAACCGGGTAGGATAGTGCCCCAACTTGTGAACCAACATGGTTTTACATCACCCTATGACCTAAACAAACACAAAACAAGAGAGAGCTACGCGGGCTACCCTGTCGGAGGAACGCCTAGGGGGTAGACGATCCGAGTGTGCAGAGATCGTGGTTTCGGGAGGAAGACCACGAGAACATCTAATCGACGAGAACTTGCATGTGTCCCTAGCATATGTGTGTGAGTGTGGTGAGAGGTTGGTATAGGTGCTTGCATGTGTCCCCTCGCATGCATGCGCCTAACCTAGAGGCGAAGGTTCCAGTGCAGTATAAGGGGAATCTCCCGCTTAGGTGAAACCGGGTAGGATAGTGCCCCAACTTGTGAACCAACATGGTTTTACATCACCCTATGACCTAAACAAACACAAAACGAGAGAGAGCTACGGGCTACCTGTCGGAGGAACGCCTAGGGGGTGAGCGATCAGTGTGCACAGAGATCGTGGTTTCACCGGAGGAAGACCACGAGAACATCGAATCGCACGAGAACTTGCATGTGTCCCTAGCATATGTGTGTGAGTGTGGTGAGAGGTTGGTATAGGTGCTTGCATGTGTCCCCCTCGCATGCATGCGCCTAACCTAGAGGCGAAGGTCTGCACCGTATAAGGGGAATCTCCGCTTAGGTGAAACCGGTAGGATAGTGCCCCAACTTGTGAACCAACATGGTTTTACATCACCCTATGACCTAAACAAACACAAAACGAGAGAGAGCTACTGGCTACCTGTCGGGAGGAACGTCTAGGGGGTGAGCGATCCGTGTGCACAGAGATCGTGGTTTCACGGAGGAAGACCACGAGAACATCTAATCGACGAGAACTTGCATGTGTCCCTAGCATATGTGTGTGAGTGTGGTGAGAGGTTGGTATAGGTGCTTGCATGTGTCCCCTCGCATGCATGCGCCTAACCTAGAGGAAGGTTCCGACCCGTGATAAGGGGAATCTCCCGCTTAGGTGAAACCGGTAGGATAGTGCCCCAACTTGTGAACCAACATGGTTTTACATCACCCTATGACCTAAACAAACACAAAACAAGAGAGAGCTACGCCGGGCTACCTGTCGAGGAACGCCTAGGGGTAGACGATCCGAGTGTGCACAGAGATCGTGGGTTTTGGGAGGAAGACCACGAGAACATCTAATCAGACGAGAACTTGCATGTGTCCCTAGCATATGTGTGTGAGTGTGGTGAGAGGTTGGTATAGGTGCTTTCATGTGTCCCCCTCGCAAGCATGCGCCTAACCTAGAGGGAAGGTTAGCACCAGTATAAGGGGAATCTCCCCGCTTAGATGAAACCGGGTAGGAAAGTGCCCCAACTTGTGAACCAACATGGTTTTACACCACCCTATGACCTAAACAAACACAAAACAAGAGAGAGCTACGGGCTACCTGTCGGAGGAACGCCTAGGGGGTAGACGATCCGAGTGTGCACAGAGATCGTGGTTTCACGGAGGAAGACCACGAGAACATCTAATCGACGAAAACTTGCATGTGTCCCTAGCATATGTGTGTGAGTGTGGTGAGAGGTTGGTATAGGTGCTTGCATGTGTCCCTCGCATGCATGCGCCTAACCTAGAGGCGAAGGTTCCAGTGATAAGGGGAATCTCCGCTTAGGTGAAACCGGTAGGATAGTGCCCCAACTTGTGAACCAACATGGTTTTACATCACCCTATGACCTAAACAAACACAAAACAAGAGAGAGATACGGGCTACCCTGTAGAGGAACGCCTAGGGGGGTAGACGATCCGAGTGTGCATGAGATCGTGGTTTGGGAGGAAGACCACGAGAACATCGGAATCAGACGAGAACTTGCATGTGTCCCTAGCATATGTGTGTGTGTGGTGAGAGGTTGGTATAGGTGCTTGGATGTGTCCCCCCTCGCATGCATGTGCTCTAACCTAGAGGCGAAGGTTCCAGACCAGATAAGGGGAATCTCCTGCTTAGGTGAAACCGGTAGGATAGTGCCCCAACTTGTGAACCAACATGGTTTTACATCACCCTATGACCTAAACAAACACAAAACAAGAGAGATACGGGCTACCCTGCCGAGGAACGCCTAGGGGTAGACGATCCGAGTGTGCACAGAGATCGTGGTTTCACGAGGAAGACCACGAGAACATGGAATCGTGACGAGAACTTGCATGTGTCCCAAGCATATGTGTGTGAGTGTGGTGAGAGGTTGGTATAGGTGCTTGCATGTGTCCCCCTCGCATGCATGCGCCTAACCTAGAGGCGAAGGTTCCGACCAGTATAAGGGGAATCTCCCGCTTAGGTGAAACCGCAGGATAGTGCCCCAACTTGTGAACCAACATGGTTTTACATCACCCTATGACCTAAACAAACACAAAACGAGAGAGATACGCTGGCTACCTGTCGGAGGAACGTCTAGGGGGTAGACGATCCGAGTGTGCACAGAGATCGTGGTTTCACGGGAGGAAGACCACGAGAACATCTAATCGACGAGAACTTGCATGTGTCCCTAGCATATGTGTGTGAGTGTGGTGAGAGGTTGGTATAGGTGCTTGCATGTGTCCCCTCGCATGCATGCGCTCTAACCTAGAGGCGAAGGTTCCACGTATAAGGGGAATCTCCCGCTTAGGTGAAACCGGTAGGATAGTGCCCCAACTTGTGAACCAACATGGTTTTACATCACCCTATGACCTAAACAAACACTAAACAAGAGAGAGCTACGCGGGCTACCTGCCGGAGGAACGCCTAGGGGGTAGACGACCCAAGTGCGCACAGAGATCATGGTTCCGCCGGATGAAGACCACGATAACATCTAAATCAGATGAGAACTTGCATGTGTCCCTAGCATATGTGTGTGAGTGTGGTGAGAGGTTGGTATAGGTGCTTGCATGTGTCCCCCCTCGCATGCATGCGCTCTAACCTAGAGGCGAAGGTTCTGTACCCGTATAAGGGGGGAATCTCCCCGTTTAGGTGAAACCGGGTAGGATAGTGCCCCAACTTGTGAACCAACATGGTTTTACATCACCCTATGACCTAAACAAACACAAAACAAGAGAGAGCTACGCCGGGCTACCCCTGTCAGAGGAACGTCTAGGGGGGTAGACGATCCGAGTGTGCATAGAGATCAGGGTTTCGCCGGAGGAAGACCACGAGAACATCGGAATCAGACGAGAACTTGCATGTGTCCCTAGCATATGTGTGTGAGTGTGGTGAGAGGTTGGTATAGGTGCTTCCATGTGCCCCCCTCGCATGCATGCGCTCTAACCTAGAGGCGAAGGTTCCAGACCCGTATAAGGGGGGAATCTCCCCGTTTAGGTGAAACCGGGTAGGATAGTGCCCCAACTTGTGAACCAACATGGTTTTATATCACCCTATGACCTAAACAAACACAAAAAAGAGAGAGCTACGTCGGGCTACCCCTGTCAGAGGAACCTCTAGGGGGTAGACGATCCGAGTGTGCACAGAGATCAGGGTTTCGTCGGAGGAAACCACGAGAACATCGGAATCAGATGAAAACTTGCATGTGTCCCTAGCATATGTGTGTGAGTGTGGTGAGAGGTTGGTATAGGTGATTGCATGTGTCCCCCCTCGCATGCATGCGCTCTAACCTAGAGGCGAAGGTTCCGGACCCGTATAAGGGGGGAATCTCCCCGTTTAGGTGAAACCGGGTAGGATAGTGCCCCAACTTGTGAACCAACATGGTTTTACATCACCCTATGACCTAAACAAACACAAAACAAGAGAGAGCTACAACGGGCTACCCCTGTCAGAGGAACGTCTAGGGGGGTAGACGATCCGAGTGTGCACACAGATCAGGGTTTCGCCGGAGGAAGACCAGAGAACATCGGAATCAGATGAGAACTTGCATGTGTCCCTAGCATATGTGTGTGAGTGTGGTGAGAGGTTGGTATAGGTGCTTGCATGTGTCCCCCCTCGCATGCATGCGCTCTAACCTAGAGGCGAAGGTTCCGTACCCGTATAAGGGGGGAATCTCCCTGTTTAGGTGAAACCGGGTAGGATAGTGCCCCAACTTGTGAACCAACATGGTTTTACATCACCCTTTAACCTAAACAAACACAAAACAAGAGAGAGCTACGCTGGGCTACCCCTGTCAGAGGAACGTCTAGGGGGGGTAAACGATCCGAGTGTGCACAGAGATCAGGGTTTCGCCGGAGGAAGACCACGAGAACATCGGAATCAGACGAGAACTTGCATGTGTCACTAGCATATGTGTGTGAGTGTGGTGAGAGGTTGGTATAGGTGCTTGCATGTGTCCCCCCTCGCATGCATGCGCTCTAACCTAGAGGCGAAGGTTCCATACCCGTATAAGGGGGGAATCTCCCCGTTTAGGTGAAACCGGGTAGGATAGTGCCCCAACTTGTGAACCAACATGGTTTTACATCACCCTATGACCTAAACAAACACAAAACAAGAGAGAGCTACGCCGGGCTACCCCTGTCAGAGGAACGCGTAGGGGTGGACGATCCGAGTGTGCAGAGATCGTGGGTTTCGGGAGGAAGACCACGAGAACATCGAATCGACGAGAACTTGCATGTGTCCCTAGCATATGTGTGTGAGTGTGGTGAGAGGTTGATATAGGTGCTTTCATGTGTCCCCCCTCGCATGCATGCGCCTAACCTAGAGGAAGGTTCCACCTGTATAAGGGGGAATCTCCCGCTTAGGTGAAAAGGTAGGATAGTTCTCCAACTTGTGAACCAACATGGTTTTACATCACCCTATGACCTAAACAAACACAAAACAAGAGAGATCTACGTCGTGCTACCCCTGTCAGAGGAACGTCTAGGGGGTAGACGATCCGAGTGTGCACAGATCAGGGTTTCGCCGGAGGAAGACCACGAGAACATCGGAATCAGACGAGAACTTGCATGTGTCCCTAGCATATGTGTGTGAGTGTGGTGAGAGGTTGGTATAGGTGCTTGCATGTGTCCCCCTCGCATGCATGCGCTCTAACCTAGAGGCGAAGGTTCCGTACCCGTATAAGGGGGAATCTCCCGCTTAGGTGAAACGGGTAGGATAGTGCCCAACTTGTGAACCAACATGGTTTTACATCACCCTATGACCTAAACAAACACAAAACAAGAGAGATACTGGCTACCCCCTGCAGAGGAACGCCTAGGGGTAGACGATCCGAGTGTGCAGAGATCGTGGTTTCACGGGAGGAAGACCACGAGAACATCGGAATCGACGAGAACTTGCATGTGTCCCTAGCATATGTGTGTGAGTGTGGTGAGAGGTTGGTATAGGTGCTTGCATGTGTCCCCCTCGCATGCATGCGCCTAACCTAGAGGCGAAGGTTCCAGACCAGATAAGGGGAATCTCCCGCTTAGGTGAAACCGCAGGATAGTGCCCCAACTTGTGAACCAACATGGTTTTACATCACCCTATGACCTAAACAAACACAAAACAAGAGAGAGCTACGGGCTACCTATCGGGAGGAACGCCTAGGGGGGTAGACAATCCGAGTGCAGAGATCGTGGTTTCACGGAGGAAGACCACGAGAACATCTAATCGACGAGAACTTGCATGTGTCCCTAGCATATGTGTGTGAGTGTGGTGAGAGGTTGGTATAGGTGCTTGCATGTGTCCCCTCGCATGCATGCGCCTAACCTAGAGGCGAAGGTTCCTGCACCAGATAAGGGGAATCTCCCGCTTAGGTGAAACCGGGTAGGATAGTGCCCCAACTTGTGAACCAACATGGTTTTACATCACCCTACGACCTAAACAAACATAAAACAAGAGAGAGCTACGCAGGGATACCCCTGCGAGAGGAACGTCTAGGGGGGTAGACGATCCGAGTGTGCATAGATCAGGGTTTCGCCGGAGGAAGACCACGAGAACATCGGAATCAGATGAAAACTTGCATGTGTCCCTAGAATATGTGTGTGAGTGTGGTGACAGGTTGGTATAGGTGCTTGCATGTGTCCCTCCTCGCATGCATGCGCTCTAACCTAGAAGCGAAGGTTCCGGACCCGTATAAGGGGGAATCTCCCCGTCGAGGTGAAACCGGGTAGGATAGTGCCCCAACTTGTGAACCAACATGGTTTTACATCACCCTATGACCTAAACAAACACAAAACAAGAGAGCTACGCCGGGCTACCCCTGTGAGAGGAACGTCTAGGGGGGTAGACGATCCGAGTGTGCACAGAGATCAGGGTTTCGCCGGAGGAAGACCACGAGAACATCGGAATCAGACGAGAACTTGCATGTGTCCCTAGCATATGTGTGTGAGTGTGGTGAGAGGTTGGTATAGGTGCTTGCATGTGTCCCCCCTCGCATTCATGC